>CASBWL010000168.1:0-224284 GCA_949130495.1 Sambucus nigra | reverse complement strand
GGAACAACCAAAAAGAATAATAAGGGCATGGGATGTTTAAAAGTATCTTTTTTTATATAATATTATAGAGTTTGTGACAACTTTTAAATATAAGTAACTTTTCAATTTAGTAAAATGATTATAATGTCTTTACCATTAATTTTTTATATTTTATTTTGTTTTGAAAATCATTTTTTTTCCAATTAACTACACACAATTGTACACCAAAATTATATAAATTTAATTAGCATATTTATGTATCACGCCCGCGCATCGTGCGGGTTTACAACTAGTTAATACTAAAACACTCACCTTACCCTGCTGTTCTCTTCTCTCACAAACAAATTGGAATTTCATTGGTTAACTACATCCATCCCCTTTCATCTTCAGTCTTTATATCTACCTGCCCTTTCATCTTCGGCCTTCATATCTACCTCCATACACGGCCACTTATATATTCACCATTCACACCCACAACATTTACCACGCTTCCTCCATTCAATCAAATTTTATCTTCCCTACCGATAACTATTACATATATCTAATTCCATCATGTTTATTTATTTGCCTTTATTTTGCCCAACATTTCTGTCAATATCATTTCTATTCCATTAATATTTAATTGTATCCTGTTTTTTTTTTCTGTTCATCTTGCTCAATATATCTGTCAATATCATTTTTGCAACTGAGAAAATTGGTCAAGAAATTGGATTTTTGTTCTTTTGTGTTTGAGAGCATGGAATGTCACAACTATGCTAATCATAAAGAATTGAAAAAGAATTGAGTTGTGTTGTTTTGCCACACACTTTTAGACTTGTTTTTGTGTTAATCTCATTTTTTTATTATATTTCTGTTTACATTCCCCTTCGAAATTCCGATAGTCAAACTGCTACTATTAACATCTGATCATGTTATCTTTTTTTTTCATTCTTGTGAGCCATAAAATACAAAATAAAAATTAAGATCTATGATATATATATATATATATATATATATATATATATATATATATAAGGAGAGGTTCTCTAGTGAACCAAAAGAATGGACTTTTTAATGGACCATAACAAAAAAACCATAATAACACATTAATTTAAATTCTTATAGTATAATTGGTCCGCGCCAGCGGCAACAAATATGTTAGGTGTTTATATATATTAATGTTTATGTATATATTTAAAAATAATGTTTGAATCGAATATTTGAATACATAATCAAAGGGCCTTCAGTTACATAACTTTTTTGTTTTTTATTACAATCGCACTCTCATTGCGATGGGCTCAAAGTTAGTAAGATTTATTCCAACAACCACATACTATTTGGCATGAAACGGAATAAATAGGCAGATTTACATGTTGATAACATTTTTAATGGAAAAAAAATAAGTAGATTTTTGGGGTTAATAGATTATGCCTTATGGTTGTCTTCATTATATATGTTTGTAAGAGAGAAAGCAATGGAAGGGAATCAACAGAATTATTATGCAAAATATTGGATTGCTCTTATATTGTTATGTGGAACCCTGCCCTTCTCTCAACCATTCGACTACAAAGATGCTCTATCCAAGAGCATTCTCTACTTTGAATCCCAGCGTTCGGGTCATTTGCCCTTCAATCAAAGAGTTACCTGGCGATACCACTCTGCCCTCGCAGACGGCTCATGACAAGGAGTATGTTCCCATTTACCTTATATAAAACACACAAATGCACGTACAATTTGAGACTCATAGCATTACTCGTTTTATATATGCAGGTGGACTTGGAAGGAGGATATTATGATGCAGGTGACAATGTAAAATTTGGTTTTCCAATGGCTTTTACTATAACAATGCTGTCGTGGGGGGTGATCAAATATGGAGAACAAATAGGCGATGCCGGAGAGTATGGCCACGCCCTTGAGGCTATTAAGTGGGGAACCGACTACTTCATTAAAGCCCATGCTCAACCAAATGTTCTCTGGGCTCAGGTTAATAATCCTTTTCAAGGAATTAAAAGATTTATGAGAATTCAAATTAATATTATCTTTATTTTGTACCTTAACTAATTATGATATCCATTCACTTTTGGCTTTGCAAAGAATACTGAACGTTGAAAAAGACAATAAAAATGCAAATTTCAACTCTTTTTGAAAACCTTTCTTTCATTCATTCGCAAGTGGCCCTGAAACAAATATCCATGTTATGAGAACATTTAAGGTATAAGCCGTGGAAACAATATTTAATTCCGCCCAGTTTTAAGTGGTTTGTTTTATTCCTCTAGTTACATCAGAAATGTTGTTTCATTATCAATGAGTATAATATATTTGTTTGTGGGAAGATGAGAAAAACTTTAAGTGACACGGTGACCTTTCAATTTTAATAGTAACGCTGCATTCGGGCACACGACTGCCTGCAAATTTCAATTAAAAAAATTGTGTCAACTTAGAATTCCAAGTATAATAATTTAAGAATATTGCATGTTATACTCGATAAAGATGAATACACATATTTATTAGTCCAAAAAAAACTTTTATATGGGATGTTGTTACACCTACATAGTGTATTTATTTCTATTGAGCATAAATAGGTGACACTATCAAACCATATGGTGTTTTTAGGTGGGTGATGGGCAGAGTGATCACTACTGTTGGCAGCGGCCAGAGGACATGACAACATCACGACAAGCTTACAAGATTGATGTGAACCACCCTGGCTCCGATGTTGCCGCTGAGACTGCAGCGGCAATGGCATCGGCCTCCATTGTGTTTAGGAAAAAAAAACCCCACTACTCTCACATTCTTTTACACCATGCGCAACAGGTAATTTTCTTAATTACAGGACATAGTTTAACTAATCATAAATTGCATTGTATATAAAATTGTAGTTTTATATGTTATTGCAGTTGTTTGAGTTTGCTGACAAATATAGAGGCGAATATGATAGGAGTATTGGGGTGGTGAAGGAATACTATCCATCACTGAGTGGTTATAAGGATGAGTTGTTGTGGGCAGCTTTGTGGTTGTACAAGGCCACTGAAAAGGGTGATTATTTAAATTATGTTATCAAAAATGCTGTTTCTTTGGGTGGAGTCACTTGGGCCGCTAAAGAATTCAGATGGGACGTTAAGTTACCTGGTGTCCAAGTCCTTTCATCAATGGTACATCTCTCTCTCACACACTTTCTTTTATTTTGGTTTACAGACAAACAATCTTCTAGCTACAATTGAACACTTAATATGAAAATGTGAGTGTCCTGAATTGAGTCCTTTCCGTGCCTTGATGGATTCTGTTGAAAAAATAAATTACAACGAGAAATTTTTCCTTCTAAATTCAAATGGTTAGGGAAATACTTTTTTAACCCAAAATTTACTTTTACTTTATTAATGCAACATGAGTTGATGTTGATTAAGTCCAAAGAATGTTATAACTTTATTTATCTTATATATAATATTTAGAAAATAGAACTTTTAATGTGCCGATATTTCCTCCTATCTCCATTTACAAATTTTGTGCTTTATAACAAGTTTAATGCATTCCCTACTAAACTTATATTTGTAATCTGATTGAAAATTAGCATTTTTGTAATCTGTATTATCTTTATTTTATTTCAGTTACCAATGTAACAAAAGCATAATTGTGAAACAAAAATTGTCAAAAAATATCGCTTAAAAGCAGAGCACTACATCTGCGCTTGCCTCAACAAAAACAACTTCACTAACGTTCAACGCACCCCAGGGGGACTCCTATTCACCCGCCAATGGAATAACCTCCAGTACGTATCAAACGCAGCATTTCTACTCATGGTCTACTCTGATCATCTCCAGGACACAAATCAGATGGTGAAGTGCGAGAAAGACACGATCGGTTCGGAAGAAATCCAAGCATTTGTTAGATCACAAGTAAATTACATATTGGGCTCTAATCCAATGTCCATGAGCTACTTAGTAGGGTATGGCTCCAATTACCCAAAAAAGGTGCACCACAGAGGTGCATCAATTGAATCATACAGAGAGAACACGAGTTTTATTGGGTGTAAACTAGGGTACAAGAACTGGTACGGAAGGCCAGAACCCAATCCTAATGTTATTGTTGGGGCCCTAGTGGGTGGGCCAGATCATAACGACCGGTTTAGTGATGATAGAAGTAATTTCCCGCAAACAGAAGCATGCACGTATAACACTGCACCACTTGTTGGGATTTTTGCGAAATTGCATGAAGAAAAACAGAAGTCTGGCATCGGTGCTGCTACACCTTCAATGAGTGCAAGTTAAATAAGGTTGATGCAACTCCAACTTTTACTTTTCTGGAAGGAACAACTATAAGTATTTTCCACTTAAATAAAACTTTCCAAGTTGGAATGATCTCCATTATCAAGTACTTGTTTTTGTTGTGTGCATTATTATCTAGCCTACAATCTGAATGAAAATTAATACGTAATTCTAAATCTAATGTAGTTTTCTAAATGTCAAGAACAATGACACAAGTTGCAGCTGATCTGGCAATGTTTGGTCATAATGGCTTTACATTTGTATCATTGGGACCTGACCATGCCACGAGAGTAGTTATCAGAGCATCTTCAACACTAACACTATAGGTTTAGGGTAAATTATGTGTCAAGTAGGCACTCCAATGCTTTCCTTTCAACATGTAGTGTAGGAATTGAAAAAAATAATAAATATACCTATGCATGTTGAATGAGTAGAAGATAAAAATTGTTTTAAAAGAATAAAATGTTAAATATGGATCTTGTTTGATAAATTTTAAGGACGTCTTTTCAAAAATATAAATTTTATCATAATCTACTTGTAAAATGTGTTATAAAAATGTATATACCGGATTTTCACTTATATTTCACAATAATTAAGTGAAATATAACAATAAAATAATTTAAGTGAAATATAACTCGTGAGGAGAAATCAATTCTTAAATATAATTTAAGGACTTTTTCTTCTCGTTCAAGATCTTGTAATTTTTAATGTGTTTTTTTCTGATTTTTCTTTAGTGCTTGTAAGAGCCCTAGGAGAAGATTTTTCTCCTATTTGGTTATTAATAAAGGGTATAGCTAACTACACTCCAAAAATTCTTAAAATACTCCAAATACTTTTTAAAAGATAAAGTTGCCCTTTGCTCCTCTAAAGATCAAACAAATACTTTTTTATTTGTTATTTTTTTTTTCAATAAAGAATAGTATTTTAAACTGTTTTTAAAACATTTTTTTTATTTTTTAAAATTAAAAAATAACTGTTTTTTATAAAAACTATTAAACAAACTGTTATGATAGTTTTAAAACGCTTTTTTATTTTAAAAACTATTATGATAGTTTAAAAAAATTAAAATAGATTTAAAAACTGCTTTTTTTCAAAAAAAATGTTTTTTACATGAAACAGGGAAAAAAATTAATAAATAAAAAAGGAGATCATCCTATTAAGTCCCATTTATATGAAATGTTTTCTAATTGGTCCTATCGCAACATTTTTTCCTTAATAGGTCATATTTGTACATAAAGTGAATATTCACTGTATGTTTACAAATAGAATCTATTGGAACAAAAATCTTTTTTCATGGGACCTGATGGAGCAAAAATAAAATGTTAGGACCTATTAAACTACATACTTAGTAAATGGGACTAATTAGTAAAAACCCCATAAAAAATTATTTTTTATATCGAAAACTATTTTTTATATTTTTTAAGTAACACGATCACGATCCAAATAAAACGCGACGTGACATGGAGTCGTATTTTTTTTCATACCGGTGGCGAGGACTATTCTTTATTATTTCAAAAATAGTCTTTTTACTAATTAAAAAAATGGCATAGGCGGTCCAACCACCTATACATATCGCTGGGGCGGAGCATTTTTTCTAATATAATGGTACACGACAGCGGTATATATGGGAGGTGTTATAAAACATTTTAAATAAATGTACAAAAAAAACAGTTTTAAACAATTCTTTAAGTGCCTAAAGATTTTATTTAAATAAATTGTTTTAAATAAAATCCAAGCAGAGTGTTTTAAGAAAATTTTTACAAAAATTCTAATAGTTACAAAAGTTGTTATAAAACAATAAAAAGTCGGTAGTTTTGAAACAGTATCTATTAGAATCTTAATTTTTTTCAAATAAAATCTTTAGGCACTTAAAAAATTGCTTAAAACTGTTTTTTTCGTACATTTTATTTAAAATATTTTATAATATCGTCTATATATACTTCTGGTGCGTACCAACATATTAGAGAAAATGGGATTTAGTGGCAAAAATTTTTAGTGGCGACATAAAAGTTGTCACTAAATAAAATAATTAGGGACAAAAATGATAGTCGTCACAAACTTCAGTACATATAATGGCAAATACATAATGTTGTCACTATAAGTTACTATAGTGACAACATTAATTATGTCACCAATGATGTTGCCACTAAGTTCACGTCACCACATATATTAGTGACAACATTTCACGAAATTTTATCACTAAAAGTTAGGTCTTTAGTGACAACAATTTAGTGTCAATAGTATGTAATGCTTCTCAATTTTTGTCACAAATATTTTAGTTAAAAACTTATTTTTGCCACTAATTACTATATTTAGTGAGAACATGAGTCAATCACTATATTGGGTGTAGTTGTTCATTTAATGACACAAATAGTTTGCCACTAGATGGGGTAGATAAGTGGTGATTTATTTGATATTCTCACTAAAGGTTTATTATTATTATTATTATTATTATTATTATTATTATTATTATTATTATTATTATTATTATTATTATTTGTTAAGAATTTATACAATTTTCTAATTTTTCAAATAAATTCTTAACTTCTTATTTATTCCCCCCAATATTTTTTCACAAGTTTGAAAAGCCGTACTTTCAAATTTATGAAAGCATTTGTAAAATTGTATTTTTTTTAATTAAATTGACGTATAGGGTCATGTTGGCCCAATACGACACGACATCATTTTACCCAACACGACATGATGTCCACTTTTTTTCTAACACGAACATGACTCGATAAGAATACCACACGACACGAATATCATGATAAGAATACGACACGAATATCGAGTCAATTAGAACGATTCAACATGACCCAACACGATAATTCACTTATTATATATATATATATATATATATATACTAGCGGAATGCCCGTACCTGAAGGCACGAATTTTTTTTTCAAAGTACATAATTGCAAACGCATCTTTTGATTACATTATTACTCGGAACGCTGGGAAGCAACTGTGTTGAAACCAAAGTTTTTTTTGTTATTTGTCATATTAAAGCGTGTTTCTATTATTACTATGACTTAAGTAAAAAAAATAATTTCATGAAACATAAAAGAGCAAATAAAAAATCAGATAATTTCATTCATACGGAAGTTGAAAAAACAACCAAATTTTCTAATTCTATTCAATAGTACAAAGACAACAACTAAGAATTTCTTTCAACATTACAAATCCAAATTAGGATAAATCGATTTCAAGTTTCCTCAGGATTCTTTCCACTGGCTTTACTAACAACTGAGACGGATTTTTTATTGGGGTGTTTCTCTTTGTACTCTCCTTCCTGAAGTTCTCCATGAAAAAAAACCACTCGCGTGTCTCTTAGGATACCTTTATGCATTTCCTTTCTTCACATGCTTTCTCGCCTTCTCAGCAACTGTGTAAAGCAATGCAACATCAAATACAGAGCCATCAACATCCAAACAAATTAAATTTATCTAATAGTTCATGTATCTATATATATAGTTATACATTTGTGAGAATGCTCCACACACATAATAAAAGAGTAAATAAAAAATGGTAATATATTTAGAAATATAAAATTTAATTGTGGCACAAAGCAGCAAAGAACTGTAGGAAAATGAGTTACCAGTTAAACTAAAGGAACGAAACAAACTTAAATTATACAAAAAAAGGACTTAAAATATTGAGGGAAATCATAAGAATAGGTCATGTAGAACAATCAGATCATTTCGTGTGTTTAGGAGCTTCAGTTCAGAAATTAGAAATTGGAATCGGAGTAAGATTAGTTCAAATTTATATTAATTTTTCTCTAATTCTAATTCCACAGTAGGAGTCAGAGCTCACAAACACACCATTAAAACATGTTCCCGAGATAAAGGTAGAAAACTTTATTGATAACTTCCAATCAAAGAACCTAAAAATGAGAAAATGCATTTTAGGCAAGCATATGTCAAATTTTTATTTAGAAGGAAAAGAGCATTATGATTGCACCACAGCTCCTCAACGCTTCCGTTCTGACCATTTGTATATAGTTTTGGAGGTTGGAGAAAGAATCTCATCTTCACAAAGTTTGCTCTTCTTACCCTTTTTTTGTTCCAGCAAATGCATATATTTGTTTCATAATTTGCCATACTTTACAAAAAGAAAAAGAAAAAAAATAGTAGGGTAGAAGAATGAAGGAAATATGAATACTAATATACCTGTAATTCTTTTTGCAAGGCCATATCCATGTATAGTTTCTCTTAATCCTTCACTCGGATTTTTCTTGCCTCCAGCTCTCTGTACGACGAAGTTGTTTTCCAGAAAATCAAGAAAGAACGACTCAAAATAAGAATTCAGTCCATTCATTTATGGTGGAGAAAATAAGGAATATTCCTCGAATAAGCTAACCATTTGAGTTTGAGGAATGTATAACTTTTGGTTATCAAAACAATACTAAAATTTAACCGTTTTGTAAGGACATATTTTCATAGGTCCGTTATCAATTTGTTATTTCATATACCGATACACCGTCAAAGAGCATTCAAGTGTAATCTACATCAAAGACATATCCGAATTATTCCAGTTCTTCTTCATTCAAGGCTCTGCGAAGTTTACTTTGGTATTGTTATGTTTTAAATACCTTAACTTTTCACTTAGAGCTTTTAGGATATTTTTACAAAATATTTTCTAAGTGTTGGAGCGGAATTTTTCGTCAAAAATTGAGAATGAGTATTTTTTCTAAGTTTTGAAGCAGACCTCGATTTTGATGCCCAGGTCGTTCGTGTGAGATCAGCATCTCGTTCGAACGAGATTGGAAGTCGCGCGATGTCGTTTGAATGACATGCGTACTTAGTTCGAGCAACATATGCTTCTCGTTCGAACGAGCTCGAATTTTGAGGCAGTGCATTTTTTTGTATAAATACTCATTAAATAGTAACGTTTTCATTAAGAAGTCCATACGTTTTCCAGAACAGAAACACTGCCAAAGCAGTAATCTTTAGGCTTCTTCTTTTAGGGTTTTAATCCCTTTTTGATTTACAATTCACAAAACTCCCATCTTTCTTTTGTGAATTGTTTTGGTGTTCAAGAACACATCTTTGCCTTTGTTAATCTTTTGTGGAGTGAGTCTCTACACCGTATGGCTGTGTGTCATTAAGGATCTTGCTGCGTGAAGATTCTTTGCTGAAGATAGGACTGAGAGTCCTTGGAGGGTGCTACGGGTATTCTCTTGCTGAGTTCAATACTGCAAGTCTTTGTGGGTTGGCTGCGCGTTGATCCATTGCAGATTTCTCTATGTAATTGTAAGTTGCGATTTATAGATTCATAGTGAAATAAAGGTTTTACCCAAAAGGTTTTTTTTCCTGAAATCTATGTCTCAGCATATTTGTTGTGTTGCATGCTTTATTTATTTTATGGTTTGACACACGCAGTTGAATGGTTTGGGGCTGATTTATTTTGGTTTAAAAATAGACACTAATTAAATAAGTGTGCCAACGTAGAAAGTTGCGAATTTAATCAATATCATTGTTACGACTTCTCAAATTGGTATCAGAGCAGGTTACGCTAATTTATAGCGTATTCCTATTTTTCGCAAAATCGTGTGATATTGATTTTTTTTGAAAAATCAGTTTTGTGAAAAATCGCATTTTTTCTATGGAGAACTTCTATAATCAGATGCCTATTTTTGACGGGTCTAATTATGCCTATTGGAAAGCTCGCATGAAATCTGGATTAAAATCCATTGACGAGCGAGTTTGGTACCTTTGCGAAAATGGGTGGACTCCTCCCACGATCACCGTTAATAATATCACCTCTTTAAAACCCGTGTCAGCCTGGACTGAAGATGATCATAAAATGTCTAAATATAATTCACGTGGTTTGAGTGCTATTTCTGGATCTATCACTCCTGATGAGTTTTGCCGAATTATGACGTGCACCACGTCTAAAGAGGCATGGGATG
Source organism: Sambucus nigra (assembly GCA_949130495.1). Taxonomy (NCBI): domain Eukaryota; kingdom Viridiplantae; phylum Streptophyta; class Magnoliopsida; order Dipsacales; family Adoxaceae; genus Sambucus; species Sambucus nigra. Next base: position 214,150 of record CASBWL010000168.1, on the reverse strand, counting down.
CTTTGAAATTGACACATGAGGGTACGAACGTGGTTAAAGAATCTAAGTTACAAAATTTGGCCACTCAATTTGATACTATCACCATGTCTGAATCTGAATGCTTTGATGATTTTTATGCACGCTTGTCGGACATTATTAACACCAGTTTTAATTTGGGTGAGGTGAGTGATAACATGCGCGTCGTTAAATTTTTTTTGAGATCTCTCCCAAAACGCTTTATTCCTAAAGTCACTGTTTTGAACTCTTTCGGAAATTTTAAATCACTTAAGTTGGAAGAACTTGTAAGAGATCTTCTGTGACACCCCGACTAATTAAATACTGGGTAGCTACTCCTTTCATCAAATTAATAAAAAATGCCAAGTTGGTTTAGTTCATAGCATCATTGTCGAAAACATTTTAAACATTACTAGCCACCTAATATTTAAAAAGTGAGTTGTCAATTTTAATTAAATCCGATTAACATACAATCCATTTAATTTATAAAATACTGATACCACAACCACATCACAATCGCAAATAAATAACGATATAATAAACTAAATCTGGAGGAATACACCTCACAACAATCCAAATACTGAAGTAACAAATAAATGCTTGAATCATTAATTTAATTACAACCCAAAATATGAAATAAAACTGAGTAAATGAGGAGTCTCTAAAAGAAATGGGGTGACATGCCCTACAGATGAATAAATCTGAAATAGAGGGTCAAGATCGAAAGTGGAGGGGACTACTGTCAAGGTCCTGTAACTTCCACAGAAGCTACAGTACGTCACCGGAATGGAACTCCTATGCTTGCTGTCCTTATGGATGGGCACCTAAAAGGTTTTACAAAAATAGATTTGGAAGCAAACGAGTCAGAGCCCGAGTGTGAAAACAGTTTAAAAATAGCAAGTGTTTAATATCATTAAATAGTGAATATAAAGTACATGATAATGTGTGCACTCACATGAGTTCCTCACCTCTCAACTAATTGTGCACTCCTATCATACCCGTACCCATTCTAGTTATTCCCATCTCTAAGTAGTCCAATAAAAAATCTAACATTACTATACGATTCACAATTTCATTCCGGCATCTTCATTTAAACCGAGAGTTTTACTTTTCTTCACAGTTTCCCATATTAGTAATACTAATTACTAGGAATCTTCCATTTTATCTTTACAAAACGTTGCTATTATTTATGCTCACATTTATACATGACGGTTTATTTCAGTTAACAGTATATTATTCTCATCATCAATATACAATACTAGCACCCCGAGACTAAGCTGTGGTGCACACATACTCTGATATCAAATCCCGATACATCACGTACATAAGGACTACGCATTTTGAATCTCTCAGGAATCGTTCTCAAATAGCAACAATCACACATATTGGAGGCGAACATAGTTCACATCACATGGGTCATGCACATACTTACGCTCCTATGATTAGCAGACTTATTAACTTCTCAATAAGTCTTTCTCTAACCTATGTCCTCGAGGTACCAATCTAAATCCCCCCGTAGGCACACAAAGATTAGATGTTCCTGATCGAACGCCGACCTCCCATGATAGCAAGTACGGTAGGTATGTTATACACAGTTAACTACATATACTAAGCATTCGCACATCTTAGAAATCTCAAAATATTAGTAGATGTATACTTATCGTTCTTATACCATTGTTTAGTGTTATACGTTTACAAGTCCCCGGTTTATGTACATTAAGGTTGTCCATTCTTCTCACGTCGTAATTAGGTACTCGTTTCCTAACCCATAAATGTCCTCCAATTTACTACAAGAATCTAAGTTTTACTCCTCAACGTGATCCAATCTCATAATTATACCCACTACTCAATAAGGGAAGGTGATTACTCAATTAAATAAGTCTACGGGACATTTGAAATAAAAATCAGGCCTAATAGGCCATTCTGTCAACTCGTTTGAAGTCTCGTTCGAACGAGGTCGTTTGAATGAGTGTCATTGGAAAGAAAGGCTTTGAACGAACTACCAACTCGTTAGAAGGGATACTGTCATCGCGTTAGAAGCTCGTTCGAACGAGGTCATTTGAACGACCTGGGCAGGTCTTCTAACGAGATGGCAGAATACCCCCAGAAAATCCCAAACTCATTTTTTCTTCTTTCTCCTCATCTCTAAATTCACCCTAAGACTATCCAATTACGTTTTAATGCTCGTAGACCATTTTTACTCATCCTAGGTCATTCCTAAACATGCTTTTGGGGTCAAATCTTACAAATTAACATGCAAAACTCTTAAATCCCCAAATTCTTGTTCCAAACCCTATAACTTGAACCCATAATTTAATTTCATAAAAAGACTCCTTATTAATCCGTTTTTAGATCATAAAAAGTTATGTTTTAAATGTTAAATTCGTCCATGATCATCTATATATAAATTCCTACCCAAAACCACAAGTTTCACAATAATTTCATCGGGTGTTCTTCATCAAAATTCCCAAGACATAAACAGTTTTCTACACTACACATGGAGAAAATATTCATTACAAATAACGACATCAAAACAGTTACCTTAGATTTGTTTCTTTTGAATTGATGTTGGTGAATGAAGGCTGAATTCTCCCCTTTCTCTATAGAATTCTCCCAAGGATGGTGATGGTGGTTGGAGGTTTATTTTGGAACCTCTTCAAACTCTTCCTTTAACTACCGTAGCCCACTAACTTACCTAATGTTGATAATGGACTTAATGGGTTCATTAGTGATATATTATTTAACCCTAAAATTCGTGGGTTTTAATTCCAATATTTTTAAAATTACCAAAATACCCTTCTAGGTTGTCGGTCTGGCCTAAAAATGCCCCGGGACCCAAACTAAACTCCCGGCTAGTGTTTTCTCACTATTTCGACCCTTCTGGACACGTTGGCGCACTCAAAATAACCATTCGGTTGATAAAAATATAATTCACTTTTTAATTTAAATCATTTCGTTCCTGACGTGACTGACACGCGCGTCCCAACTAAGTTTCCCAAATTGCCCTATTTCTGCCTCGTGACAATTTAAATACTTTCAATACTCATGAAATATTAAATTTTAATATCATAATCAAATACTAACTCACATCTCGCTAGTATATATATCCGGATTAATTCTCAATTAATTCTCATTTAATTTAATTAATCCCTTAAATAAAAATTAATAAAATTACGGGGTATTACATACTCCCCCCCCTAATAACAGAATTTCATCCCAAAATTCGAAAGTAAAGAGTACCTGGTAAAAATAGTTCTGGATAATGCTCGCGCATATCATCCTCGCGCTCCCATGCGGACTCCTCGGTATTATGATGCCGCCACTGAACACGTACTAATGGTACTATCTTTGATCTCAGTTTTCGCTCGCTTTGGTCCAAAATAGCAATCGCCCCCTCCTCGTAGGAACTATCAGGCTGCAGATCTATGTCCTCTAAAGAAATGTGAGTATGGGCCAAATAGTCCTTAAGATATTTCCTTAGTGAGGAGATATGGAACACATCATGAATCCTATGCAAGTGCTCCGGTAACCCGAGTCTATACGCAATTGGCCCAATCCTCTTGATGATAGGAAATGGCCCCACGTATCTTGGTGCCAGTTTCCCCTTCTTCCCAAAACGCATAATCCCCTTCATAGAAGATACTCTGAGTAACACCTGGTCCCCCACCTTGAATTCTCTGAAGAACCTCTTGGCATCAGCATATCTCTTCTGCTGGTCTTGAGCTACCCGAATACGGCTTCGTATCATCTCTATCCTTGCCGAAGTGTCCTGAATTACTTCCGGCCCAAGGAGTTTGTTATCCCCCACCTCTAACCAACATGCTGGGTAACGACAAGGTCTACCATACAACGCCTCAAATAGAGTCGTGCCAATGGTGAACTGGTAGGAGTTATTATAAGAAAACTCCACCAGTGGAAGGTACTGCTCCCAACCACCTCCAAAATCTAAGATGCACATACGCAACATGTCCTCCAACATCTGATTTATCGGCTCTGTTTGCCCATCAGTCTACGGGTGATATGTCGTACTCAGTCGCAACTCTGTACCCATGGCCTCCTGGAAACTCTCCCAAAATCGTGAAACAAATATCTTGTCTCGGTCAGACACGATATTGAGAGGCACCCGGTGAAGTCTCACTATCTCTGCAATGAAAATCTGGGCATACTGTCCCGTAGTGTAATCTGTCCTTACGGGTAGAAAATGATCAACTTTGGTCAACCGATCCATAATTACCCATATGGAGTCGTGACCCCTCTGTGACGTAGGTAACCCATTGATAAAGTCCATGGATATGCTCTCCCATATCCACATCGGAACCTCTAACGGCTGTAGAAGTCCCGCCGATTTCTGATGGTTCACCTTTACTAGCTGACAAGTGGCGCATTTAGAAATGAACACGGCGATATCTCTCTTCATCCCGCTCCACCAGTACTGTCGTCTCATGTCTTGGTATATCTTATCCCCACCAGGGTGTACCGCAAACCGTGGGCCGTGTGACTCTGTCATTACCTCGTGTGGTAAGTCTTCCCCTTCCGGAACGACCAGTCTCCCATTGAAGTGTAATCCCCCGTTTGAACTAACGGTGTAGGACTCGGCTCCCTCTGCTAATAATCGAACTATCTGCACATGATAGAATGAGTCATTTTCCTGGGCCTTTACCACTCTCGTAACAATCTGAGGTGTAATAGTCATCACAGACATGAACAATCGGTCCACTGCATCCTGGTGTCCCAACTCCTTCCACTTAGCTTTCCACACACTGACCACCTTATCTACTAGCGTACGGCTCAACGCATCTTCTACCACGTTAGCCTTCCCTGGGTGATACTGGATATCGAACTAATAATCCTTCACAAACTCAAGCCACCGATGTTGACACATATTCAGCTCCTTTTGCGTGAAGAGGTATTATAGAGACTTGTGGTCTGTGAACAACCGAAATTTCTCCCCCAGAAGATAGTGTCTCCAAATCCAAAGAGCAAATACGACTGCCGCTAACTCCAAGTCGTGTGTGGGGTAATTCCTCTCGTGAGGCTTAAGCTTACGGGAAGCATAAGCTATGGCCTGACTCTCCTGTTGCAGCACACCTCCAAGTCCTTGTAAGGATGCATCGGTGTAGACTAGATACTCAACTCCCGGTCTGGGCAATGCTAACACAGGCGCTGAGGTCAACTTGTCCTTCAACTCATTAAATTCCAACTGACAGGCATCGCTCCAGATGAATGACACACCTTTGCGAGTAAGATGTGTTAAAGGACCCGCTATCTTTGAGAAACCTTAAATAAACCTCCTGTAGTATCCTGCTAAGCCCAAGAAACTATGAATCTCAGTCGGTGTCATGGGCTGTCCCCACTCCCTCACCATGGATACCTTCCCCGGATCAACAGGTATCCCTCGGTCTGAAATGATATGCCCCAAAAATTGAACCTCCTTTAGCTAAAATCCACATTTCTCGTACTTTGCATACAACTCGTTCTGATGTAGCGTCTGCAAAACCTGTCTCAAATGTTCAGTATTCTCCTCTTCTGTCTGGGAGTAAACTAGAATGTCATTAGTAAAGACAATGACGAACTGGTTTAGGAACTCTCTGAACACCCTATTCATTAAGTCCATAAACACTACTGGAGCGTTGGTCAAGCCAAAAGGCATAACTCGAAATTCGTAGGAACCATACCTCGTTAAGAAATTAGTCTTCGAGATGTCTTGTTCCCTGATACGCAACTGATGGTATCCCGATCGCAAATCAATCTTTGAGAAGAAGCAATCTCCTCTCAACTGGTCAAATAAGTCATCGATTCGGGGCAACGGATACTTATTTCGTATCGTGACTTTATTCAACTCTCGGTAATCTACACATAATCTCAATGATCCATCCCTCTTCTTTGCGAACAACATAGGGGCACCCCACGGCGAAGTACTCCTTCGGATGAATCCCTGACCCAACAACTTCTCTATCTGATCCCTCAGCTCTCTCATCTCCGCTGGAGCCATACGCTAAGGTACGCGGGCAATTGGTCGAGTGCCCGGCGTCAAATCAATAACAAAATCTATCTCTCTATTAGGAGGTAATCTAGGTATATCTTGAAAGATATCAGCGAACTCACTAACGGGAATCAAATCAAGTGGTATTACCACTTCCTTAGAGGTCTCCTACTTCATGTAATACAAGTGTGTGGATGATCCTCCCTCAGGGCGAGGCATCGCCACTAAAAACATATCCTGCTCGAGAATGGCAAAAATAATACTCCTACTGAAACAATCAATCATGGCTCGGTACGCAACTAGCCAATCCATACCAACTATCACATCGTACTCAGTCATCTCTAATACTAGCATATCAGCGGGTAAAGTAAATCTCCCTATCTCTATGCCCATACCTCTATAAATAAGGGAAATCACGGAACCCCTACTCAATGGTGAATCTATGAAAGTAACTGTGCTCTCTACAGTGTCTAATAACCCCAAAGTGCGTGCAAATCTCGTGGAAATGAAATAATGTGTGGCCCCCGTATCAAATAAAATACGCCCCATAGTCCCCTGAATAGAGAACATACCCTCAATAGCAGGTGGATCCTGTGGGACTGCAGCATGCTGAGGTTGATAAACTCGCCCGTACTGTAGCTGTCCCTGCTGGACTGGGACTGCTGGGATGGGTGGCAAAGCTGGCATCTGTGGTGCTGTTGGGAGGGCGACGGGAAACATAGGTCTCTGGGGCTCATGTCGAGCACCCTGCTGCTGCTACTGTGGGGCACTGCCCCTATCAGGACACTCCTGTTGCTTGTGGCCAATCTTACCACAAATGAAACATTTCCCCGAAAAGTTCCCCCCCCTGACCCTGATGCCCATGACCCTAGTGGCCGTTGCCATTCCTCCCCTAGCTGTTCTGGCCCTGATGAAACTTCTGCTATTGGCCCTGGTGGCCGTGCTGACCGTGCTGGCCCTGAAGAAAACCTCCCTGTCCATTTTGGAAACCCCCAGATCTGAACCTCTTAAAATCCCCTTATTGGGAACCCTGATCTCCCTACCTATGATGACTCTGAGCAGATTGTGCCCCGTTGGAACCATTCCCCCTGTCCTGCCCTGATGGTTGGACTCTCTTGATCTCTTACTCTCAGACATGTGAAAGCGATGGTCCTGACAGTGAAGCAATGTTGTGTTAACTACATCAAAATAAGTGGCCAACGAGAGATTTCCCAACAAGTGTTGTTGGATCCTCCAAGTCAATCTGTCCATAAACTTCTGAATCTTCTTCTCTTCTGTCGAAATCTCATCGGGAACAATGTTCAAGAGATTAGTGAATTCGACCTCATACTCGGCCATAGTCCTCCCCTCCTGATTGAGGTTCATTAACTTCCTCCTCATTTCAGTGTGAACAACTGATGGAAAATATTTGCGGTCGAACCGCACCCAGAACTCTTGAAAAGAAAGGGCATCTCTCTCCTCCGGGGTGGTAATGGACTCCCACCACTGCAACGCTGATCATACTAGCTTAAAAGTAGCCAGTATCTATTTCTGTACCTCCGTGCACTCATACATCCTCAAATGTCTTTGAATGTCCTTCTTCCACTGGATGGACACAACAACATCGGAGTTACCTGCAAACTCTGGAGGGTGTTCTTTCTGAAAAGCATCATGAACACATTCCCAAGCAGATAGGAATGCATGAGCCTGAACTAGCGCTACTGCTGGCGCCTGGGGTGGTGCCTGCTGCACAACTTCGAGGACGACATTTATCGCTTGGGCTCCAATAGCAGCAACCTCTGCGGAGTTCATGGTACCCTGGACTGGTGCAGGCTGTGGCTCGGGATGAGCAACCCTAGGAACTAGCTGTGCACGTCGTGGAGGCATCTGAAATGAGAGTAAAGACTTATAAGTTCGAAGTTATTATCTCAAAATAGCTGAAGAGCGAAACGTATACAAACGAATACAACAATCCTAAAATATATGGATCTACATCAAAGAAAGCTCAGTGGAAACATAATAAGCCGTACAGATCCTAAGGACACTAGAACCTGATGCTCTGATACCACCTGTGACACCCCGACTAATTAAATACCATGTAGCTACTCCTTTATTCAAATTAATACAAAATGCCAAGTTGGAACCATTCCCTAGCATCACTGTCGAACACATTTTAAACATTACTAGCCACCTAATATTTAAAAAGTGAGTTATCAATTTTAATTAACTCCGATTAACATACAATCCATTTAATTTATTAAATACTAATACCACCACCACATCACAGTCACAAATAAATAACGATATAATAAACTAAATCTGGAGGAATACACCTCACAACAATCCAAATACTGAAGTAACGAATACATGCCTGAATCATTAATTTAATTACAACCCAAAATGTGAAATAAAACTGAGTAAATGAGGAGTCTCTAAAAGAAATGGGGAGACATGCCCTACCGATGAATAAATCTGAAATAGAGGGTTAAGATCGAAAGTGGAGGCGCCTACTGTCAAGGTCCTCTAACTTCCACAGCAGCTACAGTACGTCACCGGAATGGAACTCCTATGCTTGGTGTCCTTGTGGCTGGGCACCTAAAAGGTTTTACAAAAATAGATTTGGAATCAAATGGGTCATAGCCCGATTGTGAAAATAGTTTAAAAATAGCAAGTGGTTAATATCATTAAACAGTGAATATAAAGTACATGATAGTGTGTGCACTCACATGAGTTCCTCACCTCTCAACTAATTGTTCACTCCTATAGTACCCGTACCCATTCTAGTTATTCCCATCTCTAACTAATCCAATACAAAATCTAACATTACTATACGATTCACAATTTGATTTCGACATCTTCATTTAAACCGAGAGTTTTACTTTTCTTCATAGTTTCTCATATTAGTAATACTAATTACTATAAATCTTCCCTTTTATCTTTACAAAATGTTTCTATTATTTATGTTCACATTTATACATGACAGTTCATTTTAGTTAACAGTATATTATTCTCATCATTAATATACAATCCTAGCACCCCGAGACTAAGCTGCGGTGCACACATATTCTGATATCAAATCCCAGTACATCACGTACATAAGGACCACGCATTCCAAATCTCTCAGGAATCGTTCTCAAATAGCAACAATCACACATAATGGAGGCGAACATAGTTCACATCACAGGGGTCACGCACATACCTACGCTCCCATGATCCGCAGACTTATTAACTTCTCAATAAGTCTTTCTGTGACCTTTGTCCTCGAGGTACCAATCTAAATCCCCCCGTAGGCACACAAAGATTAGATGGCCCTGATCGAACGCCGACCTCCCATGATAGCAAGTACGGTAGGTATGTTATACACAAATAACTACATATACTAAGAATTCGCACATCTTAGATACTTAAAATATTAATAGAGCTATACTTCTTGTTCTTATACCTTCGTTTAGTGTTATACGTTTACAAGTCCCCGGTTTATGTACATTAAGATTGTCCATTCTTCTCACGTCGTAATTAGGTACTCATTTCCTAACCCACAAATGTCCTCCGGTTTACTACAAGAATATAAGTTTTACTCCTCAACGTGCTCCAATCTCACAATTATACCCACTAGTCAATAAGGGAAGGTGATTACTCCATTAAATAAGTCTACGGGACATTTGAAATAAAAATCAGGCCTAATAGGCCATTCTGTCAACTCGTTAGAAGTCTCGTTCGAACGAGGTCATTCGAATGAGTGTCATTCGAATGAGTGTCATTCGAATGAAAGGCTTCGAACGAACTACCAACTCGTTATAAGGGATACTGTCATCTCGTTAGAAGCTCGTTCGAATGAGGTCGTTCGAACGACCTGGGCAGGTTTTCTAACGAGATGGCAAAATACCCCCAGAAATCCCAAAATCGTTTTTTCTTCTTTCTCCTCTTTTTTAAATTCACCCTAAGACTATCCGATTATGTTTTAATGCTGGTAGACCATTTTTACTCATCCTAGATCATTCCTAAACATGCTTTTGGGGTCAAATCTTACAAATTAACATGCCAAACTCATAAATCCCCAAATTCTTGTCCCTATGAACTTGAACCCAGAATTTAATTTCATAAAAAGACTCCTTATTAATCCGTTTTCAGATCATCAAAAGTTATGTTTTGTATGTTAAATTCGTCCATGATCATCTATATATAATTTCCTACTCAAAACCACAAGTTTCACAATAATTTCATCGGGTGTTCTTCATCAAAATTCCCAAGACATAAACAGTTTTCTACACTACACATGGAGGAAATTTTCATTGCATATAACGACATCAAAACACTTGCCTTAGATTTGTTTCTTCTGAATTGATGTTGGTGAATGAAGGCTGATTTCTCCCCTTTCTCTACATAATTCTCCCAAGGATGGTGATGGTGGTTGGAGGTTTATTTTGGAACCTCTTCAAACTCTTCCTTTAACTCCCGTAGCCCACTAACTTACCTAATGCTGATAATGGACTTAATGGGTTCATTAGTGATATATTATTTAACCCTAAAATTCGTGGGTTTTAATTCCCATATTTTTAAAATTACCAAAATACCCTTCTACGTTGTTGGTCTGACCTAAAAATGCTCTGGGACCCAAACTAAACCCCCGACTAGTGTTTTCTGACTATTTCGACCCTTCTGAACACGTTGGCGCACTCAAAATAATCATTCAGTTGATAAAAATATAATTCACTCTTTAATTTAAATCATTTCGTTCCTGACGCGACTGGCACGCGCGTCCCAACTAAGTTTCCCAAATTGTTGTATTTCTACCTCGTGACAATTTAAATACTTTCAATACTCATGAAATATTAAATTTTGATATCATAATCAAATACGAACTCACATCTCGCTAGTATTTATATCCGAATTAATTCCCAATTAATTCTCATTTAATTTAATTAATCCCTTAAATAAAAATCAATAAAATTATGGGGTATTACGTCTTCAAACCTATGAGATTGACGTGTTTCCCAAAACCATTAAGGCTAAGGATAATGGTATTGCTTTAAATACTCATTGTAAGAAAAAGAAAGAAAATTTTTGTGAGTCCGATTCTGAGGGAGACTTTGATTTTAATGATATGGCCTTGTTTGCGAAATTTTTAAAAAAATTTCTCAACATGAACAAAAATAATTCTTCCAATAAAAAGAAATTTTTTGAGAAAAATAAAAAGAAAGGAAAGGCTAAAGAAAGTGGTGAGAGAGAAAAAGAGAATGACTCAAATGAAGGTGTGAGGAAGATCTTGAGAATGTGACTTGTTTTGAATGTGGGGGTAAGGGACATAAGTCATTTGAGTGTCCAACATGGCTTAGAAAGAAAGGGAAGAAAGTAGCCATGCCTGCCACACTTAATGATAGTGAGGGTGATGAGGGAGATGAGTCCGATAAAGGTTTAGCTCATGGGATGGTTGTCGCTATTTCTAGTCGTGTGAGCACACCCACTTTGTCTCACGAGAGTGAACACGAGAGCGATGATAGTGATTTGTGTTCTTCTAACGAGGATGGGAGCGAGGAAGAAAGTGGAGATGAAAGTGAGCTCCAAAAAGCTTTTAGGGATTTGTACACCTAGACCTTGAAAACTAAGAAGTATAATCGAGATTTAGGTCGTCGGGTTTTAGATTTGGAGAGAGAGAAGGAGGTTTTAAGAAAGGAGAAGTGTGATTTGACCAACACGTTGTCTAGTCTGACGACACGTGTATCCCAACTCGGGAGTGATCTCGAACGTGCTAGGGAGGTCAAAGTCATTTTTGAGAACGCACCTAAGAAGGTGTAAAAGGTGGTTCTTAAGGGTAAAGGTGAGAAGTTAGGAATAAGTCATGATGGTGCGTCCATTTCCCAATTAGCACCCGAGCCGGTTCCCACTTTAGTGTTTGATTCAAGTGAGTCTCACCCTCACCCACACAGGCGTCCCATTCTTATTAGGAAAGTGTGTCCTAGAGTTTTTGAGAGAGGTGTTCTGAGGCCTATTTATGTTTGCTCACATTGCAAAAGGAGAGGACACCTTAGGGAATTTTGCTTTAAGTTGGGGTATGTGTCACGCTTTTCTTCTACACGTGTTTATGGCACACATGCACCCACACATGATACTTTACACGCTCTCGGAGACTACATTAGAGAGTTTACCCATTTAGGTGAGCAAGTTAAGTTTTTAGTCAAAACTTCACAAGAATTGATGGAGGTTTTTCATAAGTTATCACCACCTTTGGACAAACCCTCCACACCTAATGATTGAGGTTTGACTTGTTTACCAGCATAGGATGATTTTCATGATGACATTGTTTGCCTATTGCTAGTATGTATAATTTTTGTATCTTTTTTTTGAAAAATTTTGGACAAATACAAAAAGATTTTTGTATTTTGTTTGCACCGTTTATGGATGAAGACTTAGGATGACCGAGTCACAACATAACTCCATTTTACATGTGACTATTTGATAGTGTTTTGACACAATAGGTCAATTCATCCTTGTGCTTTATAATATTTGGAGTCATTAAGATGTAATTAATTGTTACTTCCTACATGTTTGACTCATGTTTCCTTTATTTCACACATGCACGGATTTGTTTGATTAATGTGCTTGTCTTATCACATGTTGGTTGAGTGTTTTCACTTCAATCCTGTCCTTAAAATGAACCTAGCGCGATAAATTTTGATAAGGAAATTGTGAATATAAAAACCGTTTTGTGAGTTTGTGTTTTTTGTTTGAAAACGAGGAAGGGCTGCGAAAGGATCATTTTTCCTTTGCGAATACTAAGTCACCATTAAATTGGACCTAAAAATTGGAGGAGTTTTATTATCCGGGGTCCAGAGAGGTTTAAAAGAGCCCGAAAAAATTTAAAGGAAATAAAAAGAAATTCATGCCAAATTATGGGCCATTTAGGTTTTTGCTCCAATTCTCCAAAGTTTGAGAATTTAGTTTATTCACCTCTAAAAAAAATATATATGAGGGTGTTTGGTTGGAGAATTAAAGCGGGTTTGCACGTCCTTAAAAGTCTTGAAAATGCGCTAAATAGTTTTGGACGCTATTGGTGTGGAAATCATTTTACTTTGATTTGTTGATTTGTATAAGACGATGTCATTTAAATTCAATAAATTTTTACACCTAAGGATACTTTAGATGTCCATTCGTTAGGAGTACACATATGCATCATGCACATATGATTGATTGAGTTGATTTACCTATCGAATGTGTTCACACCCATTCATTCCATTTCCATGACTTGGTTGTTTGAGTTTAAATCCATGGTGTGATTTTTTTTTTGTATCTTATTTTTTTTGTATGAAATAAATTGAAAAAATCCAAAAATAGTTAGTGAGATTTTTTGAGATACTCATTTGCAATCGGGTAGTTTGATCTTTGTTTGCTATGCATTTTGTCGTGACACTCCATGTTTTTGATTTTTTCTTCTTATCTGTCTATTTGGGGACATCATAAAAGAGGGGGATAAAGAAGTATCATGTTATGGGGGAGTTTTTGCATTATGGGGGAGATTTGATTTTTAATGATTTATTCTCATATCATTTCAAACTCGATGCGTCACGAAGGTTTTTTGCTTTTTCTCATGTGTGTAGGTATAAAGATTGAAGATCATGATGTTGCACACCCTTATGAGAAAAGCTTTGAGATTTGACGAAGATGATTGAAGAACAGTTTTGAGGTCTTACAAATTTATTCATGGGAGGGTAGATTTGTATAGGCATTTTGATTTTTGATAATTCGGATTTTTATGTATGTACCGGCATAGACATAGGGGGAGATTTGTAAGGACATATTTTCATAGGTCCGTTATCAATTTGTTATGTCATATACCGATACACCGTCAAAGAGCATTCAAGAGTAATCTACATCAAAGACGGATCCGAATTATTCAAGTTCTTCTTCATTCAAGGCTCCGCGAAGTTTACTTTGGTAATGTGATGTTTGAAATACCTTAACTTTTCACTTAGAGCTTTTGGGAGATTTTTACAAAATATTTTCTAAGCGTTGGAGCGAAATTTTTCGTCAAAAATTGAGAATGAGTATTTATTCTAAGTTTTGAAGCGGACCTCGATTTTGACGCCCAGTTCGTTCGCGCGAGATCAGCATCTCGTTCGAACGAGATTGGAAGTCGCGCGATGTTGTTTGAACGACATGCGTACTTAGTTCGAGCGACATATGCTTCTCGTTCGAACGAGCTCGAATTTCGAGGTGGTGCATTTTTTGTATAAATACTCATTAAATGGTAACGTTTTCATTAAGAAGTCCATACATTTTCTAGAACAGAAACACTACCAAAGCAGTAATCTTTAGGCTTCTTCTATTAGGGTTTTAATCCCTTTTTGATTTACAATTCAGAACTCCCATCTTGCTTTAGTGAATTGTTTTGGTGTTCAAGAACACATCTTTGCCTTTATTCATCTTTTGTGGAGTGAGTCTCTACACCGTATGGTTGCGTGTCATTAAGGATCTTGCTGCGTGAAGATTCTTTGCTGAAGATAGGACTGAGAGTCCTTGGAGGGTGCTACAGGTATTCTCTTACTGAGTTCAAGACTGCAAGTCTTTGTGGGTTGGCTGTGCGTTGATCCATTGCAGATTTCTCTATGTAATTGTAAGTTGTGATTTATAGATTCATAGTGAAATAAAGGTTTTACCCGAAAGGTTTTTTTTCCTGAAATCTGTGTCTCAGCGTATTTGTTGTGTTGCATGCTTTATTTATTTAATGGTTTGACACACGCAGTTGAATGATTTTGGGCTAATTTATTTTTGTTTAAAAATAGACACTAATTAAATAAGTGTGCCAACGTAAAAAGTTGCGAATTTAATCAATATCACTGTTAGGACTTCTCACGTTTTACTTAAGAAATCATTTACATGTATTGATCAGGGAACTGTGATTTTGTACCTAAACTGCAGTAACTTCTTCAAAATTGGAACTCTTAATTTACACAAACACCCCTCCCTATATTTTTACTCTAGTTCCTTACATATTCAGACGTTAGATTTCTTCATTTAAACCGAAGCTTCATGTTCGAAACATGCCAGAAAAATGGCTCAAATACTTGAATTCGATGGGAGCAATAATCAGTTATTCGAAACACACAAACCATACTTGCGATCAAGACAATTCATAATTCCACTTCATCTCATTCGTCTATCCATCCGTAAACTCAAAGAAATCTTTTGATTATAAAACACATCACCCCTCCAACGACAACTCACATCTCTCCACATTCTCTCTCTTATAAACCAAAAATGAAGGTGTCGCCATTGCAACAGATTACAACAACTGCAGGAGCAACCACTTCAGAGGATCCTCACCGTTGGATTCCTCAATCGACAGTTCGATGAAATCACCCGCGATGATCTTTTCGCTACTCATCCATGCTCTCTGTTGTTTAATCAGCCGCATCCTCAGCTTCAGATTCTCTGGTCTTCTTTTCTTCCTTCTTTTCTCTACTAATATCTACACTCCATCTCCTTTTCGGACATCCTCCATAACCCTACCTTCCCAATCACCACCAACTTCTCTTTTAAACAAAACAGCTACTCCAAGTAACGAAGTAGTAGTTGGACACCACGGGATCTTAATCCGCCCCTAGACACATCCAAATCCAGATAAAGTAATGAAGGTTCATATATGGATACTAAAATCATTTAAAAATACTAACCAAATAGGTAAACATGTATGGATACTAAAATCGTTTAAACCATACTAACCAGTTAGGTAAACATACATGGATACTGTAAGGACACAAATTTCCAATTGAGTCCATATATAGTTTTGGTTCAATTCCGGACAAAAACATTTATTCATAGGATAGTATGTAAATGTAATATTCTTAAGCCTATGAAGTGTTTGTTGAAGACGTAGCCCCAAAGAGTATAAAGCTTCATCAAATATGCCAGTTTGCGTGCCTCGTTTCTACGTCATCAATCATAGTTCCATGCTCCCAAGGTATGAATGCAATTATATATATATAGGAGCTTGGAACAAGTTTATTGGGTGTTAGGTTTAATTAAAACTATGTTTACTTTCAGAAAAATTTAATTAGAACTTTGAAAATAAAGTATATAAAGTTTCTGGGCCAAAAATCAAATTTTGTAAAAAATTCTGGAAGTCGTTCGAAATGTCGTTCGAACGAGTTTTTCGTTCGAACGAGTTTGCCAACAAGTCTAAACTGGTCCGTCGTTCGAACGAGATTGTTCATTCTAATGAGATTTCAAATGAGATTCTAATGAGTCCAAACTGGAGCGTCATTAGAAGTCTCGTTCGAACGAGAGTTCGTTCGAACGAAATGTCGTTCGAACGAACTGCTAGGCGGGAACAGTTTTTAGGCAGTTTTTGGCAGTTTTTAACCCACTTTCCCACTTGTTTCTTAACTGATTTTTTCAGACTTTATGAAGGACGGGAATCACATTTTCCAAACCAACATTTCCATAACTTTTCCATCTCTTAGAGAGTGTTTGAGAGCTAAAATTGTTTAGGAAAATGTTCATGTTTTGAGTGAGATTTTTAGAGAAAAATATTTTCATCACTCTAGTGTTTACACCCAATTGAGTTTATCCAAGTTCACATATACATATTAAATTGCTTGGAGTTTGGCACCGGTTTGTCTCTACCGAATTCAATAAGAGAAGTTTTGGTTTGCTTCTACATCCATCAAAGAAGAAGACTTTTTGTTGCGACTCTACCCACTCGAAGAAAGGCTCCATGTACAGGTGACGGTGACTATAGAAAGCCCCATCGGTGGATTTCGAGATCGCGGTGGTGTTCTGAGGTTATCCGCTAGGAAGAGGTGTCTACAAGAAGAAGCGTTGAGGCTTGAGAGGGATCGAGTCAGTCGTTGTAAGTCTATCTGTCTTGTACTTGTAATTCCGTATCTAGTGGATTTGTGGCTAGGGCCATCCGAGGTGGTTTCCCGTCTTGGGTTTTTCCTCGTACATCGCGGTGTAGTGTGATTGGTTTATTTTATCTTTCTTTAATCATGTAGAACGCATGCTTAGAATAATTCAAGATAAAATTCGGTTTAACTCATCACACTCATTTAATTTGGTGCTAAATTAAATATTGG
The DNA here is from genome assembly GCA_949130495.1 of Sambucus nigra. Lineage (NCBI taxonomy): Eukaryota > Viridiplantae > Streptophyta > Magnoliopsida > Dipsacales > Adoxaceae > Sambucus > Sambucus nigra. Next base: position 197,119 of record CASBWL010000168.1, on the reverse strand, counting down.
TTAAATTTGGTTTATTCAAGTCCTTTGCTAAAATTGGTTTCGCCTAACTTTGGTTAATTGTTAATTATGACTTAGGTAAATTCTAGGAGCTTGATTTCTTGATTTGGTTTAAGAGAATATTTTATTGTTTAATTTTATTGAACCATCTCTTTTACGCTTCCGCATCGTGTTTTACATGAAAAGGAAATTATTAACTTTGATTTTAATTCATAAAATCACAATCCGGGGATTGACCGTTTTCAAATTGGTATCAGAGCCAAAGCGATAAATTATTTCGTTAACGATCATTTTAAATAATTTTTGGCTAAAATGGATTTTTCCCCATTTTCAAAATTTCCTATTTTCGATGGTTCAAACTACGCGTATTGGAAAGCGCGAATGAGATCGGCACTAAAATCTATCGACGAGAGAGTTTGGATGTCTGTTGTTAACGGGTGGTCCCCACCAACTTATTTAGTTGAAAATGAACGTGTTGTCAAACCCGCCGATAGATGGACTCAAAATGAGTTTAAACTTGCTAATTTCAATTCCCGTGGTTTAAATGCCTTGTTTAGAGCTGTCACACCGGATGAATTCCGACGTATTATGACGTGTGAAACCGCTAAAGAAGCTTGGGATATTTTACAATTAACTCATGAAGGAACTAGTGTCGTTAAAGCTTCAAAACTCCAAAACCTCACCACTCAATTTGAAACTATCCAAAATGAATGAAAAAGAAACGTTTGATGAATTTTATGCTAGACTTTCAGATATTGTTAATTCATCGTTTAACTTGGGAGAGAAAATACCTGACGACCGTGTTGTAAAGAAAATTTTAAGGTCCTTACCCGATAGATTTATTCCAAAGGTGACCGTGTTAAATTCTTTACCAACTTTATCCTCTACGAAACTAGAAGAGATTGTAGGTGATTTACAAACCTATGAACTAGATATTTTTCCCTCTAAAACTGAAAAGAAAATTGAAAATGGCGTTGCTTTAAAAGCCCGAAAAGAGGTCAAACAAGTAGTAGAGAGCGATAGTGATAGTGACTCGGAAGACATGGCTTTGTTTGCTCGTAAATTTAGAAAATTTCTTAAAATTAACAAAGATAAATTTAAAAATGATTTTAAGAAATTTGATACTTCTAAACATGATAAAAGCGAGAAGATTTCTAAAGCCGAGAAAAACCCTAAACCTAGTAATGAAAATTTAGATAGGGACGAGTCTAATAAGTGTTTTGGTTGTGAAGGTTATGGCCATAGGGCTTATGAGTGCCCCACTAGACTAAGGAAAAATGGTAAGCGACCCATTTCATATAATGCAACCCTGAGTGATAGTAATAAGGAAGAAAAGCCCGATTCCCCCACTAAGAAAAATTCTGTGGCTTTTATGGCTAGTCATGTGAGTGATAGTGACAACTCATCGATTGATGAAACGATAGCACATGCCACTTCCAAGGTCATTCTACATGATTCTCTTGTTTTTGATGATAGTGAGAGTGAATAAGAAAGAGAGAGTGAAAATGAAGAAGAGGTTAATGTGAGTGAACTTCAAAATGCTTTTCAAGAACTTTATAAAGAATCCATTAAATTGAAAAGAGCTAATTTGAAGTTAGAAGCGAGTTTAAGAGAGAGTGTCAAGGTCGTTGATGATAATGCTTTAATAAAAGACCTTAGGACACGTGAGAGGACTCTTCAAGAGAAGCTAGAATATGTAGAAGGCGAAAGAGATAGCCTTAGGGGTTTAATGGAATCCTTGAAAAAGGAGCTTCTTGCTTTTGAAGAGCAAAATGTTTTACTAGAATCTAACATTTTAGAATTGGAAAATAAATTAAAAGATTCTAGTAATGTCAAATTTGATTTGGAGTGTCGTTCGGAAAAACTAGATAAAATGTTAGGAACGGTCCAAATTAAAAATGACACTTGTGGTTTAGGCTTCAATACTTGTAATGAATTTACTCATAATGCCCAAACCAATGTTTTAGGAGAATCTACTAGGAATACATTTAAAGATCACTCCTTAAGTAAATCTTTTCGACATGTTCTCACTTGTACACATTGTAGTCGACAAGGTCATCTTAGGAAATTTTGTTTTGATCTTAAACGAATTCCTAGAAAACCCCATAGTCATGTAACCACGGTGGTTAAAGTTCCTACACCCCAAGATAGTCATTCTTCATTCATTTGGGTTAGGAAATCCGATTTGGTTGCCTTGCAAAATAGGGTTTTTGATTCTCATTTACTTTCACATGCTTCCTCCCTTGCTAAATCTAAAGGATGAATGTGTTAGTATTTGCATACTTTAGCTTTTGTACTTCATGCTATATTCACATGCTAAAATGTATGCTTGTTTAGTCAATTTTCTAGTCATTGCTTTATTGGAGATCACCTGCTAGAAATTATGACTTGTTTATCTTTTTGTATTATATTTTGTGTTTGAATTAATTGAAAAATATAAAAAGATTTTTGTTTATCAGTTATGTTTTATTTATGTCATTTAAGCTTAATGAAAAATACAAATGATTTTTGTTTGTCCTTTTGAGTAAATATTTATTTTTGATTAAAAATGTTAAAAACTCAAAAAGATTTTTTTTGTGTGTATTTTAGTTTGACACACTTTAAGTGGCATATACTTGTGTTTGAATCCCATCGTTTACGCTCCCACGTGGCTAGAACTTTTGGTTTAGATTTTCAATATTTAAAATGTTCTTTACCGTGCTTTATATGGAGTAGTTGGATTTTGTATTGTTTAAATGGATTCTATTTTTATATACCTCTTTCCACACATGCCCGAGCTCTTTTGAAATCTTAATGTCACATGTTATATTTGAGCTTTTTGAGGTGTTCTCCTACCAATCTAGTCATCTACATATTTATGACCTAGGAGGACTAGTGCATGTCAAAATCCATTGCATGTGAGATTTATGTGGAAAAAAAAAATGAAAACTGATAAAAATAAATATGCACGGGGAAGGGCTCCGAAAGGACTAAGTGATCCTTTGCGATAGTAAGCCACCGTTTATTGGATCTAAAAGAAATACGTGATCCAAAGGCCTAAAAACATTATATTTGGCATTAAAAAGAAAACAATTGCCATGGCCTATGTTTGTTTGATATATTCATTCAAAAGCAAAAGAATATATATGCTTATTGAGGGAGAATTGGATGGTATATCAACGGTTTGCACAATGTCCGTTTATCCTAGTTGTCTTTAATGTCATGACTATATTTGGTTTGTAGAATCATCATCATGCTAGGCTTGTATGCATTGTGTATGTTTGTTCATTGGGTTCAATATATATTGTCACATGAGGTTATATTCAAATGTGATGAAGTTTGCAATCAAATGAGAATTCCGTGAATATTTATTAAGTGTTTGGGTATAAATTTAATTGTTGCTAGTTCACACCCCTACACTTCCGTTTCTATATGACACATTTTTTCCATACGAGTGTGAAAGACTCCTATTATATTTTGTGTGTGTCATGTGTGTGTTTATATCTATACATATGTGCGTGTGTATTTTTTAAATATTTCTAGTACATATATATATGATATTTTGTTTTGCTTTGCCTTGATTTTGTTGCCCATATGCTTTCATGTCTTATCACTTTAAGCTTCAACATACTTTTATGGTTTGATTCTTTGGCCTTTGTCTATTCCTGAACAAAAAGGGGGAGAATGATGATAGGGGGAGAAATGGTAGCTAATCCTATTATCGTATCTTAGTTTGGGGGAGATTTATCTTAGGGGGAGACGTATTTCTAAGTAGGTCATGTGTTTGATAAAGGGGAGAATTAATTTAGGTGGAGTAATTAATTACAATTGCAGTTATTACGTTGATATTCCCTATGCATTTGATGAGTTTGCTTAAGTGTGCAGGATTTCCTCTAAAGCGACATTGTTTAAACGGCAAAGCATTTGATCCTTGGGTTGAGTCAAGTCTGGGTGGGTTATGTTATGTTTTGAGTCTAGTGAGCTTGACGGACCTTTAGGATTTTTTGGTTTTGGTTTTTGTCCCGGAATAGCCAAAGGGGGAGATTTGTAAGGACACAAATTTCCAATTGAGTCCATATATAGTTTTGGCTCAATTCCGGACAAAAACATTTATTCATAGGATAGTATGTAAATGTAATATTCTTAAGCCTATGAAGTGTTTGTTGAAGACGTAGCGGCAAAGAGTAAAAAGCTTCATCAAATATGCCGGTTTGCGTGCCTCGTTTCTCCGTCATCAATCATAGTTCCATGCTCTAAAGGTATGAATGCAATTATATATATATATATATATAGAGGAGCTTGGAACAAGTTTATTGGGTGTTAGGTTTAATTAAAACTATGTTTACTTTCAGAAAAATTTAATTAGAACTTTAAAAATAAAGTATATAAAGTTTCTGGGCCAAAAATCGAATTTTGTAAAAAATTTTGGAAGTCGTTCGAAATGTCGTTCGAACGAGTTTTTCGTTCGAACCAGGTTTCGTTCGAACGAGTTTGCCAACAAGTCTAAACTGGTCCGTCGTTCGAAATGTCGTTCGAACGAGATTGTTCGTTCTAACGAGATTGTTCGTTCTAACGAGATTTCAAACGAGATTCTAACGAGTCCAAACTGGAACGTCGTTCGAAGTCTCGTTCGAATGAGAGTTCGTTCAAACGAAATGTCGTTCGAACGAACTGCTAGGCGGGAACAGTTTATAGGTAGTTTTTGGCAGTTTTTAACCCACTTTCCCACTTGTTTCTTAACTGGTTTTTTCAGACTTTATGAAGGACGGGAATCACATTTTCCAAACCAACATTTCCATAACTTTTCCATCTCTTAGAGAGTGTTTGAGAGCAAAAATGGTTTAGGAAAATTTTCATGTTTTGAGTGAGATTTTTAGAGAAAAATATTTTCATCACTCTAGTGTTTACACCCAATTGAGTTTATCCAAGTTCACATATACATATTAAATTGCTTGGAGTTTGGCACCGGTTTGTCTCTACCGAATTCAAGAAGAGAAGTTTTGGTTTGCTTCTACATCCATCAAAGAAGAAGACTTTTTGTTGCGACTCTACCCACTTGGAGAAAGGCTCCATGTACGGGTGACGGTGACCATAGAAAGCCCCATCGGTGGATTCCGAGATCGCGGTGGTGTTCCGAGGTTATCCGCTAGGAAGAGGTGTCTACAAGAAGAAGCGTCGAAGCTTGAGAGGGATCGAGTCAGTCGTTGTAAGTCTATCTGTTTTGTACTTGTAATTCCGTATCTAGTGGATTTATGGCTAGGTCCGTCCGAGGTTGTTTCCCATCTTGGGGTTTTCCTCGTAAATCGCGGCGTAGAGTGATTGGTTTATTTTATCTTGATTTAATCACGTAGAACGCATGCTTAGAATAATTCAAGATAAAATTCGGTTTAACTCATCACACTCATTTAATTTGGTGCTAAATTAAATATTGGTTAAATTTGGTTTATTCAAGTCCTTTGCTAAAATTGGTTTCGCCTAACTTTGGTTAATTGTTAATTATGACTTAGGCAAATTCTAGGAGCTTGAATTCTTGATTTGGTTTAAGAGAATATTTTATTGTTTAATTTTATTGAACCATATCTTTTATGCTTCCGCATTGTGTTTTACATAAAAAGGAAATTATTAACTTTGATTTTAATTCATAAAATCACAATCCGGGGATTGACCGTTTTCAGATACTAACCAAACAGGTACAAATCGACCCCAAATAGAAAAAGAAAACAGGAAAAGTTATACCTTTTTAAATCATTTATACACAATAAGTTATAATACACATGGACCTACACAAATTTATGTAAGCAAATCAAAATAACTACCATTACATATCAACCAAACAAAAAATTTAAAATTATGTCCTCAAATGCAATTCAATACTACGTCAATGAGTAAATTAATTAAAAATGGGTAATTCAACACATTAATCAGCATTTTAACACATGTTCAAACTAAGAGATATAAGAATCAACATTAATTAAAGATAATGTGGGGATTTCAACACATGAATCAACATTTTAACACATAAATCAACATTAAGAATATGAAATGGAAATAGAACGTGAGAAAGTGTGGTGATTTCAACACATGAATCAACATTTTAACAACCACCATCTCCATAGAGAATCAATTAACAAAGGATGTTCATGAATAATCACTGAATAAGAAAATAAATTCAGTAAACTCCGACAACCACTTTATCCACTCTACGGTGATGACAACGAACTCCGACAACATCCACCTTTGTCGAGCAATAGCAAATAGCAAATATAAATGACAATAGCTTATGTTTTGTCAGTAGGATGACAAACACATTCAACATCCTTTTGACTCTCACTCGAGCTATTTTGTTTCGTATTTGTTTCTTATTTCTTATCTTTTTTATCTTCTGCACTGATAAAAATAAACGGATGACTACTAAAAATAACATATCAAGATTGACTAAATGAATTAATTTAGATGACTGCTAACTTTAGTCACTAATAAAAATAAATGGATCAAGATTTATATCTTGCCAAATGAATTTCATTAAAAATTGAGACAGTAAAAAAAACAATTTCATTACCTTGGTCGGATGACTGAATTACATTTGACCATTTGAAGCTCAGTTGAGCATTTTGCAGAAAACCTGCCATGCAGCTACAAGCAACTTGGTCGTTGAGTCCGCAACTTATCACCTAATCAAATGTGGTGTCTAACTACGTTTATAACTGCACAATAGTTGAGACCATTAAAATATAAATTTGTTCATACACCTCTATTACCACATCAAAACTTATTAAATCATTCAATGGAGAAAATACAATTATGCAAGATAAAATTGAAAACAGAAACAAAAGCAAAAATTATATTCAAAACATGAAAATATATCGAAAGAACATACTTTTTATATCCAACGAAACATACATTAAACAACTGAAGAGTATGCAACGCAATTCAGAACCTTTAAATGAGATTTTAAATGTTTTTGAAAGAAAAAAAATTAAATTGTAAGCATTAAACTGTATGTCTAACAAAATCAGTTTATGATGAGGCACATAAAACAATTCACTGCGAACAAACACGAAAAATAAAAAAGCTAATTCAAAATGAAATTTTGAATAAACCATTTAAGACAAATAATTCCTCTATAAAAAATTCAAGAACAAACAATTTAATAACTGTGCTGCTCGTGGACAAAGAACTATTCATTGTGTAGAGTCACAATGTAATGAATATGCATTCACATCAAAATAAAAAAAACATGGCTCCAAAATTAAATATAAACAAAAAAGTATTGGCTATAATGAGAAATGAAATTAAATGAAAAGAGAACCCAACTAAATGAAAAAAGAGAATCTTTAAAGATTCCCAAAGCAAAAAATTATAGAGAATGAACAATTCTGAAATGAAAAAAATAACCCGACTAAATGAAGTTATGAAAACATAAATTTCATAGCTTCAGGGGTTAATCACCTACCAAAACCTACAATTCCATTTAGGAGATGTTGTGTATGAAGAATTACCAATATCTGGGGCTGCTGTATCTTAGTGAAGAAATTTTGGTGTAGTTAGACACATAAATAGTACAAATCAGATGCTATTAGCACATATACGTCTTCCTCCTCCAATTCTACATTCTCGACTTCATTCTCATCCAGTGGAATTTGCATAAGGTATGAGTCTTGCCAAAATATAAAACTACGCTGCTTAGAGTAATTCACAAAAGAAAGAACATAAATTAAAAGTTATAAGATCTACTGCCAAAAGTTATAAGATTTAAAGTTATTAAGTTCTTAGTAAGTTATATATCGTTACTATTTACTGCCAAAAGTTATAAGATTGAAAATTAATAAAATTACATGATAATTTACACTCAAAATTAATGATTCAGTGACGAATAAATTTAAAGTAAGCTCTATTCTGATCTATTTAAAGTAATACTCAAAATTAATAGTTCAGTGGGAATTGTAGCGATACCTCAAGTTGTTGTTTAGAATATTGAGAGCGGCGGCAAGAGTGAATGGTCAATAATTGTTGAAGATCGAGCTTCTTGTTGATCAGCAGACCATGCGTTATGGACCTGACTTAGATGGATCAGCAGAACATTATGCACCTGACTTAAAGCAACTGTACATTCATTTTGTAATACACATTATTAATGTACGACCAATAACTTAAGCATATATTAGCATATGTAGACATAATTTTGTGAACTTACTCATATGATATGTACTTGCATTTTTTTATAAACATGTAGGTTAAAATATCAAGTGAAACTAATTGGGGGAAAAAGTAATATTACATGTGATTCGAATATATGGAATATAAGAAAAATTCTAAATGGACCTAAAAATGGCAATTACGACAAAATAGATCAATTGAATTCCCAACATTAAATAATTCAATAGTCATACATAACGAAATAGATCAATTTAATGGACAAAATCATAAATATTAAAAACCCTTATCTCAAAGAGGTATTACCGCATGACGACAGCAAGCATTGAGGACGAGGATGGCGATGGCGGCAAGTTTGGATTCCTCACCTTCACCTCCTGATGGTTTAGAAGAGAGGCTATTGCATTCGAGGTGACAGAGAGAAAGGTCAAAACCCTCATCTCAAAGAGGTATTACCGCGTGATGGTGACAGCAGCAAGCATTGACAGTGATGACAGTAAGTGTTGAGGATGAAGATGGTAACGACAGTAAGTTTGGGTTCCCTCACCCTCAGGTTTAGAATAGAGACAGTTGCGTTCAAAATGAGATCAAACAACTTTGTAATCAAACACCCTTGTAATATAACACCTTCAGGCAAGGGAAAAAATTCACACATATTTGTAATCAAATACCTTAATTGCAAAGTAAAACCAATAACTTTATCAAACACCTTAATTCCAAAGAGAGGGAATATATGAAAGAGAGAGATGTATAAATAAACCTCAACCATACAATTGAACCAAAAGGCCAAAGTAAGCACTCAGAATTATTAAATGGAAAAGGGAAAAATGTATGCAATGGAACCAGAGCATGTCAATAATAAGCAATATAAAATGTCTCTAAATCAAGTGTACCCTCCTTACCATACCGCATTTGCAACCGATTTGTATTAGTAGTAATTATATGACCAATTAATAGACTAAATATCCTATAGCTAACAAAATCTTGTAATTAAAAACATTCAATACATTTAACTAATTGAATGCAACCAAAACACCTCAAAAGTACTTTCTTGATTCTGCGGGACCAGTCGCATATATGGAGGGTCAAGGGGCAATGAACTATGATCTCCTGAACATCAGATTGCAAATTCATTTAATACATTTGAAGTTAAACTAAACAATATAATATCATTATATTTAAATGCATAAAAGTTTAGTTATATTCATATGCGCAACCAATAAAATGATTGAACCGTTATTTTGACATGTAGACCCGACAACGGAGACATGTGATAATGACAGACCTGCCATTGAGAAAACTTGGATCAAAATTCATTCTAATAGTGACACCTATAAATACAAATAGAAACCAAAACAAATCAATCATACTTGTTAATCTAAACAAACAAAAGTTATCTCACTACTCTACAAAATCCATCACAGTAGATATTATCACTATACACTACAATAGGAGATAAATGGTATGATTATCACTAATGCAGTGGGAATCATATCTGAAAAACCATAAGAAAATTATTAATGTTTCAAACAAAAGAGAGAGAGTGAGAGAATGATTTCAAGTTTCTAAACATTATACCCCCTCATATGTGAATGGTGAAACAAATATGAAAAATAATACAACAACTAATATGTCATATCCTTAAAAAGTAAACTTTGTACATAAATGGTCGTATAGCAACCCAATCAATCAATCTTTGAACCTACAACAACTCATAATAATGGTTCTTATACACAGAAACCCATTCTGTTAAGCAGGTTACATTCCATTCAATCTTTGTTCAGAAACCCAAACCTAGACTTTGAACATAATTGGTTCTTTCCATTCAATCTTTGAGCCTATACCAACTCATATAATTAATATGTAAACAAAATTAGTTGGAACAAATTTAAAGTGAGAGTGGAACATGATTAGCTATTTGAGCAAGAAAAAACAAAAACAAAAATATTAGATCTAAAAAAGTAAAAGAGAAAATATATTTCGTGCTTTTGGTTTCAAACATAGAGAAAATATTTTTGTGACTACTTCAAAAAGAACCAAAAATTAAGATTTTCTAATTTACAAAAGCTAACACAAAATAACTGAACTGATTTTAACACCAATATTTAAAAGAACAAGAAATACTCCTATTACAAACCCATTAAAAAAAATTGGGCCAAAGCAGTGAGTACCATATATGTTTAATACAAACCCATGGTGTTAGCTACAACATCTCATCAAATACATGGTGTTCGCTATGAAATTTCCCCAAACACTTTGTGTTCCAAGTATAAACACATCTAAAATATAAAAGTACTAACAATCTATATACCTCCAGGATCATTCATCTATATCAAAGTATTGGGGAGAACTTCAAATACAAAACAAGGAGAGAAGTATTTGGAAGCTACAATGAGTGAGGATTAAAACTTCAAGGTTGTAGAATAATAAAATTCCCTAAAGACTAATCCCATAAAACCCCATAAATATGTACAAATAAAATTAACGTCTACTTAAGCCCAAATTGTACCTGAAAACCAAATTAGTACCTACTTAAGAAATTAACACCTACAAAATTATCCCAAATTAGTACCTACAAATCAAATCATATTTAAACCCTTAAAACCATTTTATCCCCTAAAATCATTTTTGATAAATGATGAAAACAAAAAGGATTTCAAACCCTAGAAAAAAAGTTTCAATATCTAAATAATTTCAAACCAAAATAGAAAGAAAATCGGATGCTACACCTGAGATTAAAATCATACAAACCTGAGGGGCTGAGGATCGAGAGTGATAGACCATTTGCGTGGTTGTTCTGGAACGATCATGGATAGTGGGCTGAATCCAAGAGAAGTTTGCATCTGAGAGAGAGAGAGAGAGAGAGAGAGAGGGAGAATGTCGGGTTGCGTTAAAGTTGTTCTGTCCAAATGATTTTTCAGAATTGGAGAATTTTACCAAAACGCCCAATTTTTGAAGAAAGTGTAGGTTTGATAAGGAGTAAAAGAGGGGGAAGCCAAAAAAAATGAGGGGTAGGTATGTACAAATAAGATATGTGGTATGGGAGTTTGTGAAAATGGAAGAAATAATCTCAACCCTTCATTTGTGAGGGATGTGGTCAAATCATCACCTCTACTTAGATTATAACCTATATATAAACATCATTTTTTAATTTTATATTAGATGAAATATATTAATTATTAAGTGATCGTGCCAAATTAGTTTTCTTAACCGGATTGTAATTGGGTCAAAACAAATCAATTTAATACGACTTAACATATTTACAAAATTACATTTTTTTATATCGATACTATTACTAACTAATACTTTACTAATACTATTGCTAACTAAACCTTTACTAATATGAAATTATTTTTAGGTAAACATTTTTTGTACAGATAAAGAAAACAAAACAGAGCGAACTAACGCACCCGCGCACGTAATGGCTGAAAAGAAAAGGAGGGAAACCGAAGTTGATCCTCTCCCAAATTTTTGGTAACCTCCCTTCCAACTCCAACGCGTTCTAGTCAGCTACCCCTCTTCTTTTTTATTCAATCTCTCCGTTCTTCAGTTACGAAATCCTCATCCCTTCTCTCTTAAGTTGCGAAACAGGAAATAGGTGCGTTCTCTCTCTCTCTCTCTCTCTCTCTCTCTCTCTCTCTCTCTCTCTCTAGTTTTTTGTGTATTGTGTGTTTGTTTAGGCATATATAATTACGTTTACTGGATATTTGTTCGTAATTTGGGACTGATTTTAGTTTTTTTTATAATGTTAGAATTTTCTTATTCTCTAATTTCGAAAGTTGATTCTGATATGTATTTGTATTCTTATTGTTAAAAATAGTTTTTTTTAAAAAAATTTTATTCTTTTTTTCTCGATGCACACGTATTGTTGTTTGTGTATATTATATGCATGTATCTATGATTTTCATTTAACATTTTATTTTAGAACTTGAATAACAGGATGCATACAGATTGTTGTTTGTGTATATTATATGAATTTTTAGGCATACATTCAAATTGATTAGATATAGTGAGTATAGAGCAAAATTCCAAATATTTATTTGTTTAGAATAAATAAATAAGTAACGTTTACATTCAATGACCAATTTTCATCATGCTAATGAATAGAAGGTTATTAATATTCAACTATTTCAAGTTAAGAAGATGTATGTTTATTATTAATTATGAGCCCTACATCCTATTATATGTGTTGGGGCAATATTAGCTCTACTCAATTGCAAATTTCATTTTTAATATATCAATACTCTGCCTCTCTTATTAATTTTATTTTCTTGTTTTGATACATTTTGTTTTATAGGTATGATTCTGTATCTAGTTATTTAATTGATCACTTTTGTTGATAGATGGTCTTAATTAGGCACCTGTTTCGTATCTCCTTCTTGAAAAATCATATTTGATATATGTACGTGTGTTTATGTTTCATTACTAAAAGTGAAATTGACTCACTTATTTCATTTGTATTACTTAGATTCTCGACATTTAGCTTAAACATCTTGTTTAGTAGGTTACATGAAGTTTTTCACCGATATTCAGGAAATTAAGAGTAATATTTGGTAGGACCAAACGAAAATTTGCACAAAATATTTTATACATGTTGCCAAAAGAAACTTTATTAAACACACCCTTAATATTTAAATTATGTTAGGACCACCCAAATGGATAAAAGTTGGATGAAAGTCAAGAATAGATTGGACCCTGCTTATGGAAAAGGAGTGAAAGAATTACTTGATTTTGTATTTACCCCAAAAGGGCCACAAAGTAAGATCCCTTGTCCTTGTGTCAAATGCAACAACTACTATGACCAAACACGAGAAGTTGTGGAAGATCATTTGTTTATACATTGAATAGTAAAAAGTTACACAAGGTGGATATATCACGGCGAAGACTTTGAACACGATTTGGGTGATGACTTTGAGGTTGAGAATTATAATGAAGATGGAGAAGATGACAACATGCATGAGTTGATTCATGATATTGCCTCTGGTAATTTTGGGCATGGGTGGGGGATAGAGAAGAATCTAATAGACAAGGTTCTCACGGGTGTAAAGGGAAAGAGGATTCATTTATGAGATTATTGAATGATGCAGAACGAGAACTTTATCTAGGTTGTAAGAATTCCATGCTATCCGTCATTGTGAAATTGCTACATTTAAAAACAATGAATCGGTGGACTGATAAATCTTTTGACATGCTGATTAATGTGCTTAAGGACATCCTTCAAGTTGGCGAGACACTCCCAGGGTCATATTACGAGGCTAAGAAGATAATTAAGGACCTGGGACTTGATTATATTAAAATACATGCTTGCGTATATGACTGTGTACTTTTTTGGAAGGAGTATGCGGATTTGGATGTATGTCCAAGATGCGGAACCTCTAGATGGAATTATGAAGGATGTAAGAAAATAACTCAAAAAGTTTTGCGTTATTTCCTATTAAAATCGAGACTTCAAAGGTTATTTATAAACAAGAGCATTGCTCAAGATATGAGGTGGCATAATGATAAGCGCGTCAATGAGGAAAATGTTTTGAGGCGTCCAGCTGACATTGAAGCTTGGAAAGAATTTGATAAAAAGCATGAATCATTTACACAAGATCCTCTCAATGTTAGGTTGGGTTTTGCAACCGATGGATTTAATCCTTTTGATAACATGATCAATGCATATAGCATATGGCCAATTTTTCTTGTGATATACATTTGCCTCCGTAGAAATGTCTAAAGGACCCTTTTTTCATTATGCCCATGATCATTTCGGGTCCACATTCTCTGGGAAATGATATTGAGGTATATTTACAATCGTTGATTGATGAATTAAAGGATTTGTGGGAAGCTGGAATTGAGACATTTGATGCCTACACCGGGAAAATGTTTCAATTGCGCGCAACAGTTTTATGGACTATTAATGACTTCCCTGCATATGTTATTATCTGGGTGGAGCATTAAAGTCTATAAAGGTTTTCCAGTTTGCATGGGATAAGCTTCTTATATCCATTTACGCACGGGAATGAAGTGTTGCTACAACGGACATCGTCGTTTCCTCCCAAAAAATCATTGTTGGCGAAAGGAGAAAAAAACATTTTATGATAATAAGGATTTTAGGGACCCAATACCACCGTTGTCCGGGGAAGACATTTGGAATTATTTAAATACAATTGAACAAGTTGAGTTTGGTAAGGATCCAGAATCGGTTAAAGGGACAAAGAAGAGAAAACGAAAGGAAAATGGTTTGAATTGGACAAAAAGGAGCATTTTTTAAATTGACATACTGGAAGACTCTTAAGTTGAGACACAACTTAGATATAATGCACATAGAGAAAAATGTGTGTGATAATGTGCTAGGGACATTGATGAACATTGAAAGGAAACCGAAAGACACTTGGAAGTCCAATAAGGATTTGATGGATATGGGTTTAAAGCCAGAGTTGCACCTACATCGTGATGGTGATTCATTTTTAATGCCGCCTGCGTGTTATACTTTATCATATGATGAGAAAAAAATTATGTGAATTCTTAAATTCGATCAAGTTTCCTGATGGCTTTCCCTCAAATATTTCTCGTTGTGTGAAAATGAGTGAATGTCGTGTTTCGGGTATGAAGAGCCATGATTGTCACATTTTCTTACAACGCTTACTCCCACTAGCAATATGTGGATACAGGTGTAAGGAAGTATATCAAGCATTGATTGAGTTGAGTAATATCTTTAAGAAACTATGTTCTAGGACTTTGTACTTAGAAAAATTGGAGAAATTAGAAAAGGAGAGCCCTTTAACACTTTGCAAGCTAGAATGCATATTTCCTCCAGCCTTTTTCGATGTAATGATTCACTTAATAGTTCACCTTGCTACGGAAGATAGGATTGCTGGTCCAGCGCAATATCGATGGATGTGGCCATTTGAAAGGTATTATATAAGTTATATAAAAATTCCTTTATGTACTAAATTTTTTATAACATAGATTTTGAAGTTTAAACATTAAATCATATCTCTTAATAGGAAAATGGGTATGTCAAAGGGGTATGTTCCTAATAAGGCAAAACCAGAAGGGTCTATTGTTGAGCATTATATCCAGAATGAATGTTTGACTTTTTCTTCAATGTACTTGAATAATGTGGAGACCATATTCCATAGGACCGAATGAAATGATGATATAGGTGAACAACAAGGCAAGCTAGATGTATTTACATCTGATGGTCGTGCATTTGGTGGGCCAAAGCATGGAAAGTTAGATGTCATTGAGTTAGAGAAGGCTCACATGTATGTGTTAAATAACTGTGAAGTGGTTGAGAGCTATACTAGGTAAGAGACATAATTTAGACAAATTAAACTCTCGGTTATTATAATGTTTTATTTAACATCTTGTAACATATCATGTGTAGTGAGCACAAGGATGAACTTAAGATCAATGGTGTGAGGGACATAGACAGGACGCATAAATCACAATTCATTAAATGGTTTGAATAATGCGTAAGTACAATTACAGGTATAATTATTTGGATGTAATGCTACTATTTATTGGTCCATATGTACAATTATTTATCATTGATTACATTTACACACGTGAGCAGGTAAAAAAATTATATTGTGAGGGGAAGGTCGATGAAGAACTTTTATCCTTAGCTAAGGGTCCGAACAACCGAGTGAAACAATATATAGGTTGCAATGCAAATAGGTTTAGATTTCATACCCAAGAACGAGAGATGAATAGAAAGACCCAAAACAGTGTTTTGATTCTAAATTGAGAGCATGATGGGAAGTCAATTGACATTTATGTTGTGATAACAGATATTATTAGGCAGGAGTATTTATTTGGAAATAAGTCTGTGTTATTGTTCAAATGTGATTGGTGGAACACAAGTGGTAATAGAGGCATTCAAATAGAAAAGGAGGGGAACATTACTAGTGTCAATGTATCAAGAAAATGGTATACTAACCAGCCATTTGTGTTGCCATGTCAAGCTGCTCAAATTTTTTACATTAAAGACATGAAGTTAGGCGATAATTGGCGTGTTGCGGAGATGATAACTCCTCGTGGAAATTATAATGTACCTGAGCACGAAGTAGATGAACCAATCAATATCGAGGACCCTTTTCAAGAAGACGAGCCCATTGAAGATGTTGATATATTAGAATTTGATGAAGTTCCCCGATTAAGAAGAGATGATTTAATACCATTAGAGTGTATTAATGCTGAAAGCGTACTACGTGAGAACTCGAAGTTTGGATTAGATGAAAGGGGAAAATGCTTCATTGATGATGATGAAATTGATGAATCTTCTACTAGTAGTGATGATGAAAATGAGGAAGAATCTGATTGCAACGATGATAATAGTAACAAAATGGATAGCTCAACCGAAGATGATTTTGATAATGATTAATAAATGTTCATTTGATATCTAATTTCCTGAATGAGAACTCAATTATGATTCAGGTATACTTTATTTGAATAAATTTGTTTGCTTTATCTCAAATTTAAAGTTAGTGATAAGCTACTTTTTATAAATGCTTGATCCAATAACTTTCATATTAAACCTAGCCCAATTGAACATAAATTTATTAAGTCTTTCGATATTCATAAAGAACAGTTTCTCGAACTTCATTATTTAAATCTAGCTGACCATTATTCAACCAAGCCAAATTCATTTATCTCTTCTCATTTACATGAACATATCGAGGTTTGGACCAGGAAAACATCGATTTACTCAAAGTGGGCTGGATTCATCATCACAAACTCCGATTTCAGCACAACTATCTGACTACTTTTAGGTTAGAACATCAAGCGGTGTAGGACCACTTGCACGTGATATAAACATCGATGTGAATGATGAAAACTTGTCGGCGGTTGAGG
Source organism: Sambucus nigra (assembly GCA_949130495.1). NCBI lineage: Eukaryota > Viridiplantae > Streptophyta > Magnoliopsida > Dipsacales > Adoxaceae > Sambucus > Sambucus nigra. The sequence continues at coordinate 180,145 of CASBWL010000168.1, read as the reverse complement.
GCAATGTAGTGAGCACAACAAACACATGTATGGTAATTCGTGACTTAGATATTGCCTTTTATTTCTTGTAATCCCAAGGGACTTTATTGTTGATTTATATGTCAAGCTATCTTAATGATATTTTTTTTCATTGTATCTGATTGTTAGATGTTAAAAATATATGTTACTAGTTTGGTATATGTTACTTCCACATCTATTAGGACTAGTTCGATGATATCCAACATGATGCTAACTCAAAGATTTCAAATCAATGTCAAAACTTGATTTAAATTTTCTTGATATGATTAGTCATTAGATACTACTAAACCTAGTGTTTTCCTTTCAGTGTTATTTATGTATCACCATTTTCCTATAAATATTTCCAATCGGATTAATTTTTCATCTTGCTTTCCAAGAATTGTAGAATTACGATCAACATCTTAGTTTCATCGCCCCTAGTTTTTTTTCTTGGCTAATTTTTGCATAACTTAGTTGTCTGCTTCTATGTATATGGAAGGGAGTTAAACATTAATAATACACTATTCTGTAGCAAAGTATTATTACTTACCTTTCGGTTCTAACTTTACAAGTTTATATGTGTTTACAGGATCTTCTATGCTGAAGAGAAAACGGGGACCAACTCGTAATCTTTCCCTTGCCAAGAAGAAGGAAGCAAGGCAGAAACTATTAATCGAGATAACATCGGATGAAAATAGAATTGTAGTTCCAGATTTTGGTTCATTTATTGCTGAGGCAACATGTGTTGTTCGTAAGCACGCTACACTTCAAGTAGAAAAATGGTCTAAGATAAGTGAAGTTGGTCGTGATTCCTTGAGGAAGATGGTCGGTGAAAGTGCATCTCTTTAAACTTTAAAAAAATAAGTTACATACTAATTAGTAATTAAGTGTATAAGTTTTGTATTATTATTTTGTACCATGATTTAACTAGGTTATGCCATTATAGGGTGCGTTTGAGGTCAAGGGTGATGGGGATGCTAGAAAAGTTATTGATGCCCAACTTAATACGCAATATAGGAATTATAGCCATAAACTCCATGTTGAGCACGTTAAGAAATACCCAAGTTTGGAAGTAGTATTGCAAAACAAATCGGAGGACATGGACGAGGACAATTGGAAGTATCAATGCAATTACTTTGCATCACCTGAATATCAGGTAGTACTAACTAATAATTACTGAAAAGTTATAAATGAATGCTTGTATTTAATAATCATCATTTTGTACAGAAAATGAGTATTCGGAACCCAAATAATAGAGCAAAGCAAAATATGCCCCATGTCACAGGGACAAAGTCATTCGCTCGAGTTCGTGCAGAGAAGATAACTTCTGTGCACGTGATGTATATATTCCCCATATAATTTATATGTCTAAATTAATTTAGATGCAGTTTAGAATTTTGCGGAATATTTTGTGTAGGCATACAAATTAACAATAACATTGAGAATCCACACCTGGTTATTAGATAAATGTGTTAGCCTCCCATCTTCTAAGGTCTCTGATACTGTGGTTGAGCCTTATAATGCAACCTTGTTTGTTCATCAGCTTGTCGAAAATGTGGATGAGTGTATGGTTATTGATAATGAGGCTCTTTATTATATTTGTTTTCGGACCATGAAGCTCACTACTCCTAGCTTTGGTGATTTGAACCATTTGATTTCAACCACGATATCTGGAAAATTCTTGATGTTAGCTTAAGCCTTGGTGAGGCGAATAAGGTCATATTTTTAAACGTACAATTGTGTTATTTAGGGGTGAAGCCACGACATGGAAGAGAGGGGTCGTGGCCTCCCTCAATATTTTTAACTTTTTAATAATAGCCATCATACGCAGTCCCCATTCAAAAATTTAGTGCCTTTTCACATGGAATGGTCCCCCTCAAACAATTTTTTTACGGTAAACCAAAGGCACTGAAACTCACCTAGGGTCTAAACTTTAGAATGTGTCTTATCATCCCCAACATAAAGCCCCACTTGTACGTCTTTTTCATTATTAACTTACCAAAGTCAGTGGACAAAAACAAAAACAATAGTTAAAACCAAAACCTTTTTTCCCTCATTTTTCCAACCATTTTCCTCTCTTAACTCCGAAAAGCTCTCTGTAGCCCCCACCTCCCTTCCTTTCATCTATCTCCCATCTCAGCAGATAGAAGCACCGCGCTGCTCCTCCCCTCCCCTCCCATCTTCTAGCCCTGGCGGCCCTGACTCACTCTCAACTCTGAAAAGACGTACAAGACCAATGGTTTTAAACAAAAATGAAAGCATCACTTTCGCATATGACTAAATCCTATGCAAAATAAGATTTAAACAATACATGTTGGAACACAAGGCCCTCAATTTTAAAAACAATTACCAAAAAAGGGTAGTTCAATTTCCTTTTATAGATGCGGAAGCGAGATGGTTCAAACACATAAATAAAATTTAATTTCTTTTCAAATTAAAATTAAAACAAGTGAAATAGGATAAAACTCACACACAATTTTAATTTCACTTAGAAAACTTAATTAAATCGAAGCCCTAGAAAATTGCCTAACAATATTAATAAATCATTTTTGCAATTTTAGGCCAAACCAAATTTTTCCAAATTAAATTAAATGACTTGAACCAAATTAATTAAACATTACCCAAAGTTAATTTCCACCAAATTAAACCAGTAGTGATATAAACCAAATTTTATCTTTTTACCTAAGCATGCATCTAAGGTGAATTTTTCAAAAGATAAAATAAACAATAAATCACTACGCCGCGATGTACAAGGAAAAACCCACAACGGGAAAAAATCTCGGACGGCCCTAGCCTTAAGTCCACAAAGTATGGTATTTTACAAGTACAAGCAAAAAGACTTACAGCACTCGACTCGACTCCTTTAAAGCCCCGATGCTCCTTCTTGTACCGACCTCCGCTAAGTTGACAATCCCAGACTCCATCGGAACCCTAGAATCCACCGATGAGGCTCTCGAAAACAACCGTCAACCACACATAGTGCCTTTCACCATGTGAGAATGCCGCAGCCAAAACAAACTTCTTCTTCTTTGAGTGATTTAGAATAAAACCCAAACACTCTTCCAATGGTAGAGATAAAACCCGGTGCCAAAACTCCAAGAAAAGTATATATATGTTTAGGAACTTGGATAAACAATATAGGTGAAAACAAAAGTGTTTAATGAATTTTTCTTGAAAAAATAGACACTTAAACCATGAACTTTTTCTTGGAAAATTGAACTCTCCAAACTCTCTCTTGGAGATGGAATAGTATGAAAAGGTTAAGTTGAAAAAGTTAGTTCCCGCACTTAATTATTCAGGCAAAACGTTAGTGGGTAAAGAATTGGGAATCATGGAAAAACTGCTCAAAACTGCCAAATAAATTGTTCCCGTGAAATCTCGTTCGAACGAGATTTTCGTTCGAACAAGATTTTCGTTCGAACAACATTTTCGTTCAAACGACCCTTCTAACGATATTCCAGTATATTAAAATATGACGTCGTTAGTAAACTCGTTGGAATTCTCGTTCAAACAGCATTCTCGTTCTAATAACAATTCGAATGATATTCCGGTGGCCAATTAGGGAACTCGTTGGCAAAACCTCGTTCTAACGACATTATCATTCGAACGAAAAACTCTTTCGAACGACAATATCGAACGAACTTCTAGAAAGTATAAAAAATCGGTTTTAGTCCAGAAACTTTATTTTAAAGATTTAACGAAACTTTTTGAAAATAAAGAACAGTTTAAAATGAAATTACACCCAATAATAATTGGTTCCAAGCTCATATATATATATATATATATATATATATATATATATATATATATATATATATATATATATGTGTGTATGTATGTATGTAATGCATTCATACCTTAAGAACAATGGAACCAAAGATGTTGGCGTAGAAACAAGGCACGCTAAACCCGACATATGATGAAGCTTTATACTCTTGACCGCTATGTCTTCAACAAAATCAACATAGGCTTGAATGAATACAATTTAAAACTATCTTATGACTTAAACGTTTTTTTCCACAATTGATCCAAAACTACATTAAGACTCAATTGGAGAATTTTGTCCTTACAATACACGATTTTAATTCAAGACTCAATGGTTTACTTTCATTTTCAAGTATCTTGTTTAAAATTCGGATTTCAAATTGGAGGCCAGAGAATAAATAATGATCAATTCATCCCACTGAGGGATTTATGAAATCAAAAAGAAAGAAAAAAATTATCACAGATATACTCATTCTTTCTCATCATTGGAAGATGATTTCCTCGTAACAAAAATGTTGTTGCCTTTCCTGATTTCCTCGTAACAAAAATGTTTTTGCCTTTGACTGTTTCCTTTCTTGTCATTTCCTTGTAACAAAAATCCAGTTTCCTTTGGATGTTGTCTTTCTTGTCATCCTAATAAAATGAGTATATATGTGATAAGTTTTATCTTTTTTTATTTCATGAATTGATCATTATTTACCCTCTACCCTTCCTTTAACCATTTTCTTGAAAAATAGGGGTTGGTTGGACCTTTGAGAATTTAATTAGATTGGTCAGACAAATTTTTTACAGATTAAGTTACTAGGACTTTGATAGTTCTGGTTTACCCATCAATGAAGCATAAATTTTGTTGTGATCTCAATATACGTTGGAACAAGATGGGACTAATTTAACTAAGATGTTCTATTTTTGCAACTTGCTTGTATCATCTATGATTTTAACATGTTGGTTCCAGAACTAAGCTTGTTCAGTTTATTTTTGAAAAACATTTATACCCATTTATTCTATAAGATTTATTAAAGATTCATATTCAATGCTAACTTCGTTACAATTGTTTGTTTATTATTAGTCCACTTTGAAATCCCAAGTTTAAATAATATACTTGAAAATGAAAGTAAACCATTGGATCTTGAATTGAAATTGTGTATTACTTTTGTTTAAATCTTATGTTAGCTATAATTCTACCACCCCGACTCACTCTCAGCAGATAAAGCTCTATAATACTGCTGGCACCCTTTTATTCTTAGCACCGACCAATAAAGTTCTCCTACTCCTCATCGCACGGTGGTTGTCGACCACCAAGGGTGGTCCGATGATGTTGCTAAGATACTCTTCTTCGCACATGATCACTGACCAGCAAGGGTAGTCCGCTGTTGTCTCCCATGTATTCTTTTTATCGCATATGAAAGTTGACCAGTAGGGGCGAATGATATATGGAGCTGACGATGAGGACCAAATATGCATTGATGAAAGTGAATTGGTTCTACCCAAGAACTAAATCCCTTTTTTGTATAACCAAAAACAAAAGGGGGATGTCAAAGTCTTGAACAAAATTTATCAAAGAAAATAATAGAGGGCTATAAATATCTGATAAGAGGGGTCCAAAAGCTATCCCAGTTACTTTGGTCTAATCCTCCCTTTGCCTATTCTGCATCAATTCATCATGTTTAACCTCTATAATATACTGAGGAATATCATTCATACCTCACTTCCCTAGAGTTCTCACTAAACTTTCAACTGCGACTCCTGAAATCTCTGTTCCCACTGTGGCATCAGACCTATCGACGCATTTACTTTCAAATTGACCATAATCACTATAGCTATTGTAATCCCCATAACAACTATAATAATCATTGTTTGCATAATTCTCACTTTCTAAACCCAAATTCGAAGGATCCCCACCATAACTCTCATAATTTACATGGTACTCACTTGCCGAGCATATATTTGTATCATCATAAGTATCATAGTTTATGTAATTTCAGTATCACCGCCAGGAACAGTACCCACTAGGTTTTATTAACTGTAGTTTGAGTGAAATTTTAAGTATTAGTAGCATCCAATGAAGAGTTATTAAGATAAAAAACGTAACAAATAGGCTCTAAACTATAGTAAGTAATACAAATGAAAACAAGAAAATAAAATATGATCAGCCCAATGAAACTTATCAAATTGGCAAGGAAATGGCAATGGTGATGCAGTCACTTGTAACAAATTGTCAAATAAGAGTCACTTTATTGTGTACACAACTGATCAGAGGCGATTTGTCTTTCCTTTGGTTTGTCTTCAATATGACATATTTAAAAAGCTCTTCAAATTTGCCGAAGAAGAGTACGGGTTACCGTTTAACGAGCCTATTATGATGCCATGTAATTCAAATACATGCAGCTAAAAGTCTTGATAAAGAAGCACGCTCATGTCTTGAAAAAATAGTTACTGCTTAAAATATATGGGGTGTTTGCGCTCGAAGCATTATTATTGGGGACTTGCACTGGATGAAACATAAACATAAATACCTACTGAAATTATTAAGAACGCATGGGGTGCTTGTGCTCGAAGCATTATTATAGGGGACTTTTGGAATTTTACTCAAGATACTACAGTGACCGAGTGTGGTGTATTTACTACTTCTTGCATCCGTCACAATTGTAAAGAAAACTTCTCGTCCTTGAACTATTTTGAAAAAAACTAATTGCCGAGAGTTTTGTATAAAAAATAAGTTTAGTTTTTTTCCAGAACATATTCTTTTTTTTTCCTTGGACAACTACAAATATGGCTAAGATTGGTAATAATAACTGTATATCCCCCCACAATATCAGAGATAAACTAACATAATTTAGCTTGAAATGGTGAGCATTACAGGGCCTGTGATTTTGTTTGTTTCCTCCATCCAGATATATGTTTTACAATTTATGTTGAAGATAAACCTATTTTTCGTTAATCCTCATATTCCCTTTTTAACCATAAGAATGATTTCTGTTGCAATCCTTCTCCCTTGGTTTTGAAATCGATTCTTCTCTTGCCTCTCACTCAAAAACCGTGCCTTGTAAATCATCACTGCTCTTCTTTTAAACTTTTAACTTGTCAAGTGTTGGTGCTATAAAGCTATTTCTAGCACAAGGAGAACTAGAGTAGCCCTTGAATATCTACGGGATCTTTCAATTCAATTGCGCTTGTTACAAAGAATATGATACAGTGTGTTGTGTGATCAATCCAGCTACGAGGGGGGAAGCCGAAAGGAAGAGAATAGCAATAGCGATCTTTTAATTGAAAAAGAAAATTCATAAAGATAATTCTTTTTTAGTTCTCTATGATCATAATTCACTATTCAATACAATCATCACTTAAATTACTAATATTTTCATACTATTAATCATCGTTTTTGTAATTGTCTGCATGTATTTTTACCAATGGACAATAAAAAAATATCACTTGTAACAGTCGCTACATCCGACCTCTTAATTTTGTCGGCATTCACTTATTCACATCTTTAAATACCTTATTCAAATGTTTTAAATCAACAGCATTCATTCGTTCATTTTTTTTTGGTTTTGTGATACGGGATCAGGTCTTTTTTTTTTTGTTTTGCCACTATATCTTCTTGCATTCCTTCTTACAAGTGGATTACTTTCCATGGTTTGCCAAATGTAATTCAGTGTAATCAATGTTGTTTGGGCATATGAGGTGCAATGTGCAGCTGGAAGTTTGATGGGGCATAACCGGAGAATGACTTTGATGGATAATGGCTTCCAACCTATAAAAGAAAATAAATAGTATGAGATGGAAAACAAGTGACTGAAAAAAGCAAGTGATAGAAAAAAACAAGTGATATAAGTTTTATTGCATTAGACAAACAAAGATCATCTAGGTCCTCGTTTAGTAATAATTTATAAAGTCCACACATCAGGTCTTTGCTTTGTATTCATCTTGAGCAGCTCATACATACAAACATATTATATTATATAGTAATAGATACTCACACACATATGTTGCATATATACACTAACATATACACACACATATATTTATATTCATAATTACGTACATACATATATATATATATATATATATATATATATATATATATATATATATATATATATATATATTTATATACACACACTACAACTTACTATGCACATTCCACCCAACAAACACTTGCACACACAACACACTGTCTATATAATCTTATATACTAACAAGCACAACACTATATTTTAACAATATACAAACTACATATTATTAATACTACACTATATATATACTTATACGTATTCAAGCCTACATATAAACAATATAGCAAACTAAACTATAACACACACATATACACATATACACACACACACACACATACACACACAATTATACCCAACACGACCCTGTTGTCCAAACCAATATCTGCATCCTACCCGGTTCCGTCACCTTCTGAACAACCCAGAGCCACCTCCATCCTAGTAGCTGCCCAAATATAAATGTGCACACGCATACACACACACACACACACACACAGACACACACACACGTACATACATGTTCATGGGAAAATTATGTACTTGATACAATCATGAATGTCTTTATATATCTGAGTTGATCGTTTGCTTTTCTTTCCTTTTATGATTGTATTGATGTTTGTTTGTAATTGACATAGAAAGCAAAAACGGGGAAAGAAGTTGGCCCAATTGAGTTGTAGCAACTATTTAGTGATGAAAAAGGTTGGGTCAATAATGATGCAAAAGAAAAACATGTAAGTTTGCCCTTTATTTAACTTGGCATGTTGTTTTTTTCTTCAGGATTTTATAATAAGCTGAAATGGTGTACTAATATATATATATATATATATATATATATATATATATATATATATATATATATATATATATATATATATATATATATATATATATATATAATATATATTACATCAGCAAAGATGGAACAACTCAAGTCTCAGTCCCAAGTTGAGGGATCGAATTCAGTGACAGAGGATGAACTCTGTTTGCAAGTTCTTGGACAAAAATCGGGATACATTAGTGGTCGTGGCCCAGGTCCAAAACCAACTCCATCTTCTTCCCATAAACAATACAAAGCTGAGTTAGATGAGTTAAGAAGGAGGGAAGAGCAGGATGAGCAACAAAATAATCAAATAAAGCAACAAAACAACGAGATGGAACAACAAAATCAAAAGATGCAGTTGGAGATGCAAGAAATGAAGTCTATATTGAATGAGTTGATGGCACGTATTCGACACGGAGGTGAAATACATACTTCTTCTTGGTAATTATCACTCTTCCCATTAATTTAACTAGCAGTAAGGCACACGCAATTCATGTGCAATGTGTTTTAACATATAAAATTAGAAATAGCACAAACTTTACTGATGTTGTTAGTGCATAAGGTTGCACCTGAAATATAATATATTGAAATTAAATATTGAACTACCAAACCAAAAAATACAAAATACAAATTGAATTAAAAATAACAAATGAGGTGCCTAAGTTTTATTTAGACAACTTTTATAGAGACTCCGTGCATAGCTTGTACAAATGGTAGTTTGTTCACATCTTGTTTTATTTATTTTGTTTTCTTAAATGGTTATTAACATTATCTAATATACACATTCATTTTTTATTTGTAGATTATGTGAGATGATACTTCAGCAATATTGATGGTGTACCAGATGTCACGTAGCAATTTACAAGGATGGGTTCGCCAAGTTTGTGTTATGTTTTTTCTTTTGTCAACTTGTAATGCTTTAGGTTGAAGTTTTAGTTGTGTTTTTTTTGTCAAACTTGTAATGTTTTAGGTTGAAAAGTCTTACGAAAGTGTACCGAATATTGGATTGAATTGTTGGGTTTCTAATTTATATAGTTTCTTATATTTGTCACTACCAAAAGTGAAATATTTTTACAAGTTGTCACTGATCATCGAGAACATTATTGACAAGGAAAAATTGTTGTCCCAAAATAGTTATTTTTTAGATAAAATTACATTGACAAGCTTAAAACTTGTCACTGAATGTCAACATTTAGTGACGATACTATTTTTAGTCACTGATGACTTGTTTTTAGTGGCGACAATCAATTTTGGACTGACCTTATTTTGTGACAAAATAATTGTGTTTAGTGACAAAATAATCATTTAACTATGACGAAATTAGTTGTCACTATTTCATATATATATATATAGTGACAAGTTGTTAGTTGTCAATAAAATCACTAATTTTAGTGACAAATTTGCAAAGTCATCACTATTGACATTTAGTGACAGACCTATAGTGACAACTTTGTGGAAACTTATATCTTGTCACTAAATATATTTAGTGACGATGAAAGAGTATTTAGTGACAAAATTTTTGCCACTAAACTCCAAATTTCTTGTAGTGTCAACGCGCAATAATAAATATAAAAATTGTTAAAAATATATGCATGACTCAAAACAAAATATAACATTTAAAATATATGCAAACGACATAAATAACATAAAATAAAATAAATAAAAGGGGACAAACCAAACACACACGGGGCTCGAGTGATAGTTTTGGGACAGGATAGAAAGGGTCTAGGCTAGGCTTAAGGTATGGGGACAGGTGATTTAGCCCATTAATCGCACATTTGCTTTGAAATAAGCGTTCAAACTCCGCAAACGACGATCAAGCATGCACATTAAACATTTACGCATATAAGAACCAAATTGTCGAGAATTAGCAACTGAAATACGTATATTCGGGGTATAAAATATACACTTTTGGGTGCTTATCAGTTTTCAAATTTTCAAAATTGTCTTTAATATAAATACAAAAACGTTTTTGCTTATAAAAACATTTTTATCGTTTTATTTATAGAAAAAACTTTAAGTTTGTATCTATAAATGACATACAATTTTTTAAACTAAAAACAAATAAAAATATGTATAATTATTTTATATAAATGCGTATAGTTTGAAGTCTTTATTTATAAAAAATATTTTTATATAATAAAAATATTTAAAAATAATAGATTGATTTTAATTATGAAAAAATGAAAATAAAAAGGGGCAAGAAAAAGGAGCAAGAAATAAGTGAAACTCCAGAATTTTAGTCCAATTAGTGCAAATAAAAAGGGGCAAGAAAAATAGAAAATGCTCAACAAAATGGCAAGAAAAGAAAAATATGAAGAAAAAAAAGACAAGAAAAAGAGCAAAAGCCTAAAAAAGTCTGGACATTTCAAGAAAATTCTCCAATTCCAAAGTTCCCAACCATTTCCTGCTGCCCATTACACCTTAAAACCTGAAAAGGACCTAACTGAGTCCAAACTGCAAAATTGGTTATCGCGTGGTGAGTTATGGTATAAAAGAGATTAAAAGTGTGAAGTAGACGCAACATTTACCGTTTCCTGTTAACTGTAATCCGATGAAGAGATCTTTTCGCCCATAAATTTTTGTCTATTGAATTTCGTGTGTGTGAACTTGTGTTCCATTACATTTACTCTTATAAATCACGCACACTAAGATAACTAGTCACATTTACGAGTGATTCGTTTGTAAGAGCACACAGTGAGAATTTGAATCAAAATGAATTTTCGGATAAGTAACATAATGGTCAGCTGATGGAAATTCACGATTAAATTTCTGGCTTCGTGCACACACACACACACACACACACACACACACACACTATGATTTGAGACTCTCGAACATGAATTAATGATGACTATTTTCTGGAAAACTTTAAATTATATAATTTTTGAGTATTTTGAATTTGGTTTGAGTCGAATTTTGTGGGTATATTCCCTCCAAACCCTCACGAGACACAACTCGTCCTACTAGGGTGACCTAGGGGTTTAAAGGCTTGTTGAATATGCTCAATGCAATCTCTTGCCTCCAAAAGTGGTAATCTATCCAAATAAAATATTTTTTTTTACCGTTGACCCAGAGTTACATACTTTTACATTGCTCGGGACGCACAAAGTTCTAAGTTAGGGGAGGTTGATTAGGCTCAAATTCTTTAGAATTTATCCCTTTAATTTGGAGACTTTTATTATCTCGAGCAACATAAAATGAGTGTAATTATCGCATTTCTTTAATACTAACTCCTTCTAAAAAGTACATCTAGTTTCGTGTATTTCTCTTAGGTTTCGCGGGTATTTGAAGCATTGAGGAAGAAAGAAACTAGAAAAGCAATGAACAAAGTCAAAGAAGGAAAGTCAAAGGGTAATTTCATAAATTTGTAGCCTTCGTCCGGAGTTGAAGCCAACTAGAGAGTTGAATAGAATTCAATTTCAAGATCGTTGGAAGAAACGAAAAATCAATCCGAGCTACGGTGAAAAAGTTATGAAGATTTGAAGCTGAGAAGGAACAAAAAAAGATCCCTAAATGAAAAAGAGAGGAGGTCCGGACGACCCAGAAAATAGTCCGGACCGGTTCCTAAAATGTTATGTATGAAAAAGCTAGGCGATCCGGACCTTTTTCCCCAAAAGGATCCAGACCACATGGCTATGAAGTTCTGAATGAAAAAGGGGTGCAATTCAGACCTTTTTCCCAAAAAGGATCCAGGCCGCCTTAAGCTAAGGAACCCTGCTTAAAATAAGGGGGCAATCTGGACCGCCTCCCCCGATGGGTTCATACCGTATTGGGTTTCAACGAAATTTTTGTGTTCTCTCGCAGAGTTTTATGTGAGTCAAACTCTTGTAAATTTTAGAGCTATTTATTCAGATTAGTTACACAATAATAGGAGTTTGATTTTTTTAGGTTAGCTAATTAGGAGTAGAGGGTTTTTGTAGTAAAAAACCCTAGTTTTTCCATAAGAAGATTTTTTTGTAAGGATTTGAATCTAATTTCTGCAATTCAAGTAACATCTTTCCTTTAAATTTTTAATTGCTCATTACTTTAATTATTGGTTTGAATATGCAATTCTCTTTTCATTCAGTTTCTTTGGATTAATGTTCTATTTCTTAAAAAACATGTTTTTCTCTAAGATAATCATGTCTAGCTAATTTTCTAAGGGCTCGAATTCCTGAACCCCACCTGATGTAATTCACCATAATGGGAAATAGACTTTTGAATTAAAATCTTAGAAGAGTCGTGTTGCATAACTGTTGCAACCTTTGTAGGAATTTTGATCTCGTTTGTCCTAGGTAACCGGGATGCTTAAGAGTGCGACATGCATATCGATTATGCGGCACCGCTTTGTTCTTGCCTTTGATTTCATATGGTGCGAGCTACGATCCATCATATATGGAATGTTTGGGATTAATAAAGACTGGGTTCATTTAAAATCTTAATTCCAAATCTAGTATCCTATAAAGTGAACTACTAGGGTGTGGGGGATTGTAACCCAACCTTTTGTTCTCATCGCATAGTTAGATCATTAGTCCATTTATTATTAGCATTTCAGTTAATCAATGTAGTTGCATATTGTTAGTTCTTAGTTTCATTTGTAGTTACTCCAAAATTTGCATCTATTCGTAGTTGTTTCATTCCCCAAATCATCATTTCGTTTATTTTAGAGTCAAAGCTAGGATTTCTTCATCTTTCCAACGTCGTCACGAATTCGTTCGTCCTTTTTCCTTGAGGATCGATACCCGATTTATCTGGATACTACTTGAGCGACATACTTGCACTTGAGCCTACCTAGCACGCACACTAGATACATTTTTGGTCGCGTCAGGTATCTAAGAGGAAGAACATATTATACTGAATGAAGACAATGTTGTCCAAGGGTAACAAGATGAGATTAAAGACAAGTTTCATTATACTATTCCATTTCTAGGGGTTGGTAAGGGTTTAAGGGATTTTTTTTTTGTCTTAGAGGGATAATTATTGTAATTTGGGTTTTGTTTAGTTTTGTACCAGAATAGCCAAAGGGGGAGTTTTGTAAGCACAAATATTTTAGCTTAGGCTTTTTGTTTGTATTCATTTGTACTTTGTCATATTTGGTGCATCCCGTTACAAGCCGTCACGCACCGACATGTCGAACCGAACTCTAACATCTCCAAGTTCAAGACTCCTCTACATCTAATGAAGGTATACAAATTTTAGGAGTTCTTAATTATTCATATTTATTGGGATGTGTTTTTAGAAAAATCGAGGCCGAATTTTTCAAGAATTTAAAATATTTTTGTTTTTCTTTATCTCGTCCGAACGAGTTTTTAACTCGTTAGAATGAGAATTTTCGAATGAGAATTTTCTGCATTAAATGAACTTCGAATGAGAATTTTCTGCATTAAAGGTCTTACTTTGTTAGAAGTTGCACTACACCAAAATGGGAGATTTGTGAGTGCTGTTAGCACTCACAAATGACCTTTATAACTACTATTTTCCGTCATAATTTAGGGGGTGACAAAGAAAATTTATAACTCCTAACAGCTTTCATAAATTTTTATAACCCATATGGGGTTATGACTGGTGATCCTAATTTGTAACTGCTATTCGTAACTGCTTTCCGCAGTCATAAATATAACATTCGTAACTACTGACAACAATTACGAATATTAGATTAGTAACTGCTCACAGCAGTTACGAATGTTATATTTGTGACTGCTGACAGTAGCTACGAATCATATAGTTGTGACTGCTGTTAGCAGTTACAAAATTGATAATAGTGACAAATTTTTGACTGCTATTAGCAGTTACAAAATTGAATTTGTTAAATGTGGTAAAAGTTATTACAAATATCTTTATATTTTCACAAAATGATGAAATAATGAAAGTAAAATAACTATCATGATAACGAGTCTACAAATTTTCACAACATTTCATTTATATTTCTCATATTCCAAATATCCAGTACACATAAAACTTGTTTAAACTTAATTTAACATCAAACAACCCCTAAGTGGGTGCCAAGTACAAAATGAACATAGAATAAAAAACAAACTAAAAAAAATAACGACACAACACTTCGATGAGATGAATGTCATGAACATGTAACAAATCATTCTAAATCTAGACCAGGAGTGACCACGCAGTGGATACGATTCGTGAAGTCTAGGTATATCAGCCGTGGGGGGTATTGATGCGGTGACACCCTCCCTCGTGTACTCGGAGTATGCCTGTTGAGAAAGTTCAATGGACTTAAATTTTTTGAATACGACTCCTCGGTATCCAATAAATTGTTCTTGTGTTGCTTTCCACGAAGTGTAAACACCTGGATTTAAGCCTTTGAATACAACGCATGCCAGGTATGCCATGTGTATGCCTACAAATAATGAAATGTAACTATGTTAGTTATAATAAAGAATGTGGGGCACAATATCAAAACAGAATATCAATATAAAGAAAGTGTAAGCACTTCAGGATCATCTAGTTGACCAACATCAAAATTGGGACCTATATATTGTGAATGGTAGCTCTCATTTTTCATCATTTTTCATGGTGTTTTTCATCATTTTCATCATTTTTCATGGTGTTTTTAATATCGAGACTAAATTTATAAAATTATATGGAGTGTCCTATTTTTATACACTTTAAGAATTATGAGGACCTTTTCCCAAAACCCCCTTAATTAAAACTAAAATTGCCAATTATGGCAATAAACTTCTTCATTAAGTAGTAGGAGTTGTCGACTGTGGACAAAGTTCGAAACTATAGATAAACATAAATGGACAACCACATCTAATACAATAAAAAATTATTGAAAGAGACTTTAGATAACGTATTATGTGAAAATATATCCACAATATATAAGAAGTGTTCTCACCATTTAATGATCAAAATGCCCAGCTGATGCACAATTCAACCGAAAGATAATTCCATTCATCCTCAAATGGATTATAAATATGTATATAATTGAGTCAAAGATATACGCGATCAAAATGAACACACCCTATGGGTAGTGGGTCAATTTAATCAAAATTTAATGTTGCTTATCTGGGTACAACCCCAGCAGAAAAGGTAGTAAATATATTTCCATAGGGCAGCATAGATGGATTTTTGAACTCAAAAAGTTTTCCCAGTCTGAATAGTGGTAATCTCCAAACAATTATCTAGATTTTATCCCAACGAGGAAGAAAATATTGGGTATTGACAGATAGACTTAGTGGATCCATATACCACTTTTAAGAGCTAAGACCTCTGTCATTAAACTTGAGTTGTGACCAATGAATTCATGAAAATATGAGACAAAATACTCCTTTTCTCCTCTCATAACTAATCAGGCTTTGTCGAAGATCATCTCAATTACTCTCTTAATAATCACTTCAAAACTCATTAGGATACTATCATACAAGATGATGCATCTAGCCTTTCATATCTCCCATAACACCATCACAGGGATATTTTGATAAATAAACTTGATATAGTCCTTATTAGACTTGAATAACCACCAAAATATGAGAAGATACTTAATAGAATTAAAGATAGGAATAACTTCAACCTAAGAAAATAACTGAGACCAAATCTTCTAAGACAGAGGACTATCAAAGAATAGATGTTGGACTATTTGTACCTGATTGAGACAGTATTAACACCTGGAAATAATTGGGATTCTAATTCTTTGGATTTGATCATAAAGGGGAATGGTATTGTAAATAAGTTTCCATATTAAAATAGATACTAACTGGGGACCAAATGAATTTCCATAAAGCACTTGCAGCAATACCAATTCTACAAAATTGATAGGCAGACTTAAAAGTAAAATCTCCAAAACATAAAGTCATCTAAATAACTTATTGACCACTGATAATAGTGTTTTTTAGAACCTCAAACAGAGCAGCTCTAATTCTTTTGATAACATTTGAACCAAAAGATCCAGAATTCAATGAGTTCTTATACTTATTCTGCATGAATCTAGCCCATATGCCTTTAGAATTATTGACCGTCCAACCTAACTTTAAGCTAAAAGTAGCAAAAAAATATCAAACAAAGCTCTACCCCCAAGCCCTCCTTCATTGGTAGGCCTACAGATTCTTTGGAAATTTATCCAAGCATATATATCTCATCTTTTCACATTTGAACCACAGAAAAAACTTACTACAGATATTATGAATTCTATTAATAATAGCTTTAGGAGGTTTTAAAGAGGCCACAGTGTAAAATGGGATATAACATAACACATGTTTGATAAGGACTACTCTGCCAGCTGCTGAAAGATACTTACTTTTCCAACCATTGAATTTCCCTCTGATTTGATCCAATAACTCTGTGGTAGCTGAATTTTCTCATACCTTTGAATAGGGGACAACTAAGATACTTAATTGGGATTTTTTGAAAGGCAACACCAAAATAGAGCCTATAGTATATCTCCTCTGAATAAGAATAGAAGAATCAACTGAGAGGCTGATTTTGGGCTTATTTATCAATTAGCCAGAAAACTTCTCATATTTAACAAGGAAGCCCATTAAGTTTCATAGGCTCTTTTTACAACCATTGACAAACAAGATGGTATCATCATCAAATTAAAGGTGAGACATCAAAAGTCTACCAGGAGGATGAGATAAATCCTTAACCTTCTTTGACACTATGAGATTGTCCAAGCCTCTACTCATAACTTCAACTAATAAGACAAATAGTGAGGGGGAAATCCCCTTGCTTAAGATCTCTTGAGGAATTAAAAAAACCAGATGGGAAACCATTGATTAAGATGGAGAACCAGATCTCTTATCCTTAAGCTTAGAGTTAAGAATTTTGGATAGGATTTCGATTGAAAAGTTGCACGGACTTAAAGGTCTAAAATTAGAGCAACTGGAGGGATTGGTAGTTTTTAGGATGAGAATTGTAGAAGTACTTAACCAGCTTCAAGGAATTTGGGCTCCCAAAAAATAGGATTGAATGTCATCTATAAGATATTATTGTGACACCCCGACTAATTAAATACCGGGTAGCTACTCCTTTATTAAATTAATACAAAATGTCAAGTTGGTTCAGTTAATAGCATCACTGTCGAAATCATTTTAATAATTACTAACCACCTAGTATTTAAAAAGTAACTTGTCAAATTTTAAATTAAATCTGATTAACATGCAATAAGTGAAATATAAAAAAAATAACATATCCATTCACAATAAAGTCCAACTAGAGTAACCATCAAATAATAATGAGTCTGGAGGAAATACTCCTCACAACAATTCCAAATACGGAAATAAAAGAAACAAGTCTGCGTCCTGTATTAATTACAAACCAAAGTCTAAATGACTGAAATATGAAATGTCTCTAAAAGAAATGGGCGACATGCCCTACAAATGATGAAACTGCATATGGAGTCAAGACTAGAAAAGGAGGCGTCTACTATCAAGTCCCTGTAACTTCCACAACAGCTAAAGCTCATCACCTTAATAGAAATCCTATGCATGGTGTCCTTGTAGCTGGGCACCTAAAAAGTTTTTTACAAAAAAATAGATTTGAAAGCAAACGGGTCAGAGCCCGAAAGTGGAGAGTATTTTAAAAATAGCAAGTGCTTTAATAACATTAAAACAATGAATGCAAAATACATGTTAGGACGTGCACTCACATGAAATACTCACCTCTCGACTAATTGTGCACTCCTAACGTACCGTACCCATTCAAGTGATTCTCATATCTATCTGGACCAAAATAACTTCTAACCTTTTCTACTCGATTCGTACTATAAGTTCCAACGTTATCAATTAAATAGAGAGCTTTACTTTAATTCTCGAATTCCCATTTATTATCAATACAAATTTACTGGAGGTTATCCCCCTATTTATCTTCTCGATACGTTACCATAATTATTCTCACAATTAAACATGACAAGTCTTTTCATTTAACCGTATATTATTCACATCATAAATATACAATACAAGCACCCTGAGACTAAGCTGCGGTGCACACATACTCTGCTATCCATCCCGGTACATCACGTACATAAGGATCACACATTCCGAATCTCTTGGGAATCGTTCTCAGATAATAGCAAATCACAAACAATGGAGGCGAACACAGTCACATCACATGGGTCACGCACATACCTACGCTCCCATGATCAGCAGACTTATTAACATCTCAATAAGTCCTTCTCTGACCTATGTCCTTGAGGTACCAATCCAAATCCCCCCATAGGCACACAAAGATTAGATGGCCCTAATCGAACGCAAAACCTCCCGTGATAGCAAGTATGGTAGGTATGTCATACACGTAAAATCATATACATATACTAAGCATGCAGACATCTTAGTAATTACCATAATTTATTTGTGGTATACATATCATTCTCATACCAACTGTTAGTGTTACACAATTTTACATATCCCCGATTTATATGTATTCAAGTCTTCAATTATTCTCACATCGCGATTAATCACTCACTTCTCAATCCACAAATATCCTTGGGTTCAAACCACTCTTCTATGTTTTACTCCTCAATATCCCAAATCTCCCAACTGTACTAATTAGTTAACAAGGGAAAGTTATCTCTATAATTAAACAAGGTTTTGGGACACTAGAAATCAAATCAGGCCAAAAAGGCCATTCTATCAACTCGTTAGAAGTCTCGTTCGAATGAGGTCGTTCGAACGAGAGTTCGTTCGAACTAAGTGGGCATCTAACGAGAGTTCGTTCGAACGAAAGGCATCGAAAGAACTTCCCACTCGTTAGAAGGCAAACTATCAACTCGTTAGAAGCTCGTTCGAACGAGCTCGTTCGAACGACCTGGGCAGGTCTTCTAACGAGGTGACAATTTCGAGCCCATAATTCCTAAATCGTTTTGCCTCAAACTTTCTCTTCTCAAAACTCATCCAAATATTATCTCAACAGTGTTTTAAGGTTCCTAATCATTCCTAAACATATTTAGGTCGTATCTTAACATATATATGGGGTCAAATCTTCCTAAACAACATAAAATTATCATCAATCCCCAATTTTACCCAACCCTTATGAGTATGAACCCTAGAAATTTAAAGTCATCAATTTCCCTTAATAAATCCATTTTTGTAACATAACAAGTCATAATTCTTTTAGTACAATCACCCAACAACAATTCTACATGCAATTCCTATGTCAAAATCTGAATTTCAAACTCCAATTTCATGGGATTTTCTAAATCTCCCAATACAATACAATTACATAGATTTCTAAGAATGGAAGAAGCATTCGCTTGAAATTAACGTAATTAAACCACTTGCCTTGGATTATTCTCTGAATATGGTTTTGAATGATGAAGGTTGCTCTCTCTCTTTTCCTCCCAAGGTTGAAGGTTGAAGACGGAGGTTAAGGTTTTCTCTTTGGGAACTTTTCTAACTTCCTCCTCTAACTCCCGTTGCCCTCTAATCAGTTAAGTGTTGGTAATGGCTTAGTGGGTTATTAATATCCTAATATTTAACTCCCAAAATTCGTTGGTCATAAATCCCAAAATTCCAAAATTACCAAAATACCCTTTTAAGTTACCAGTATGGCCCAAAAATGCCCTGGGACCCAAACTAAACCCCCGGCTAGTGTTTTCTGACTATTTCGACCCTTCCGGACACGTTGGGGCACTCAAAATGACAATACGATTAATAAAATAAAATTCACTTTTTAATTAAAATAATTACGTTCCTGACGCGACTGTCACGCGCGTCCCAATAAAATTTCTCAAATTGCCGTATTTCAGTCTCACGACAAATTCAATATTTTCAATATTCATATATATTGCCATTTATACACATTATAATCAAATACTAACTCACATCTCGTTAGTATTTTATCCGGATTAATTCTCAATTAATTCACATTTAATTTAATTAATCCCATAAATAAATATCAATAAAAGTACGGGGTATTACAATTGTTTGATGATGTCCTAATAATTAACATAAATGGCTCCACATAAGCCATCAGGGCTAGGAGAAGTATCTGCATTGTGGTCTTTAATAGCTGAGAAAATTTCTTATTCAGTTGGCATCACTATAAGATCCCCATTCAACTCCTTAGTTATCAATGAAGGGATAACTCCTTATTTACGAATCGATTATAATCATTGAATGAGGAAACTTGAAGGAATTTAATTATTACAACTGAGATTACAAAACTCACCATATCATCAGCTACCTTTGGGTGAAAGCCCCCAGTTTTCTGGCTACGACTTTTGAGATACACTTCCGAATGATCAACAGGTTGTTTATTATTAAGCACGTATAAATTAATTTTACATTGGGTATTTGAGCAAGACATATAATATATATACACATTAAAATAATAAAGGGTGTATACAATCTCCTCGATTTTCTCAGCATACGACATCCGACCAAGAAAATGGACGTCAGTCTTTTTAGCCCTATTCACCCGACCTTGGTGTCGTTGTTTCAATTTTGCCTCAGATGCTTTGCGCGAGATGAACTCATTCTACTCACGGACAGGGATATGCTCTTTCTCCGATACTTGATCCTTCAGGGCCTTTATCCCAGCACTGTCCAATCCCTTAAAATAAGTCGAGCGGAGGTTACTTATAAAAGTCTTCAATTGAATACCAATGGCTTTCATGGACCCCTCCTTCTGGTCGGCCGAAAGATTGAACTTTTTCATGAGCATATCCCACAAGTCGTTCTTTTTTACTTGCTCAACCGTATCCTAAATCTCATATTTTAAGCCAATACAAGATTTTAACAAAGATAAGGCTCGAGCTTTAAAATGATTCTTGCCACCTATTGGCAAACCAAATAGGTTAAGGGAAACATCAGCACGAGAATCAATGGCATTATATGCATCCTGTTGACAACTTTCTCACACAATAGGGAGAAACATAAGCTAATTTGTATAATGGCCCTTCAAAGATCCTTGTGTTCTAAAAAATAGTGTCTGAACAACAGAGGGATACGTTGCATTATCACATGCCAATCGTGGGACTTGCACTTTTTTAAATCTTTTACTGCATCGCAGACAATCCTACGTAAGTTGGATGAGAAATTAGAAGGGACCTTCAAGACCTTTAATGTTTCTAAGAACATATTTCTTCCTTCAATGCTCAAAGTATAAGATGCAACTGGCATATGCTTTTTTCTAGTGTTTGTATCTTTTTTCGACCATAATGATCTTTTAATCTTCAAATCACAAAGATCTTCACAGGCTTTTTCTCCATCCTTGGAATGAGAACCAATAATGCATGTGCTTACGAGATGCTCAATAATATTTTTCTTAGCGTCCATTATGTCTATCACATGTTGCACAGGATGTTCCTTCCAGTATGGCAAATCAAACATTATTGATCTCCTCGACCACGCCGTTTTCACATCAACATCCTTTCTTTTACACTTTTGGGCCAAAATTATGGGGTGTTTACCCTTCAACTTTTGATCATATTTTAATGACCTTTCTTTAATTTCCAAACCAGAAAGTCTTGGTGGAGGTGGTCACGTCTCGGTGCCTTCTGGGAGAAAATTACTTCGTATTAACCTGAATTTGTGACTTTGGGGCAGAAATCTTCGATAACTATGATAAAAAAGTTTACCACTTTTCTTAAGCCAGCTGGCTTCAGTCTCCTCTCCATATATAGGACAACCTAGGTAACCACGTACATTGCTCCCAGATAAGGTCCCATAAGCAGGAAAATCATGAATTTCCCATATCAACATAGCTCTCAAAATGAATTCCTCATTTTTGTACGAGTCGAACGCTCTCACACCTTCAACCTATAACTCATTCAATTCATCTATTAGTGGCACTAATAAAACATCAATGTCACTACCCGGTGCTCTTGGACATGGTATCAACAACGACAAAATTGAAAACTCCTTTATCATGCACAACGACGGGGGCAAATTTAAAGGTGCTATAAACACAGGCCATATACTCTTATCTGTGCTCAATTTGCCAAACGGGTTAAACCCATTGGTTGATATTCCGAGGCAAACGTTGTGTATTTTTGTAGCAAAGTTCGGGTATCGTTGATTTACATATTTCCACACAGATGAATCAATCGAATGTCGCATGAGATTCTCACCCACCTCCGCTCGACCATGCCAAGTCATTGCCTCTGCTATCCAAGGTATAGTGTAAAGTCTCTTCAATCGAGGACCTAAAGGGAAATACTTTAACACCTTCTTAGGTATTTTCGTATCTACTTTCAACAAACGTTTATTATGTACTATCATCTTTCATTCATATCTAGGTTCCTTACATGCAATACAAGCCCGTTTGTCCTTGTTCTCCTTATAGTATAAAATGCAGTCATACTTGTAGCAATGAATTGATTTGTATTTCATACCCAAACTTTTAAAATTACCCTTCATGATCGGATAATTGGCTGTCAGTGTATTTTCTTTGGGGAGCAAATCTTTTGCCTAGAGGAGTATTACCGTCACACTTTTTCCCGACAAGCCAAATTTTCTCTTTAGGTTGTGCAACCCAACCATGGCATATAACTTTGTGTGGTCGGGGTTGGAGTTATGGTATAATTGTGTTGAAGCTGTTGCTTTTAACCGTATATAATCCTTAACTTGGTCCGTATCGTTGTCAACATGATCCTCACATCCTAAATCATTCCCTCTACTATCTTGCTTTTCTTGCTCTGCGTGCACTTCATACGTATCATTTATGAGATCGTTTAACCTAGCATGTACTAACGGGTCACCATTTGTGTGAACGGTTTCATTGACAATTATTTCTTCTGGAATATACTTAAATTCCCTCTCCCCATGGAAATGCCAAAATGTGTAGTCCGCTTGCATACCCCAATGAAACAAATGTACTTTTACATCTACCCCTTTTCAAGCGTTTACCATTTTTACAACGATTGTACAGGCATGGGATAATATCAGTTTCGAGATTCTTCGTTGCATAATTTACAAAGTCTTTAACCCCATTAACATATACTTGCCCCACTCTACAACTTTCACCCATCCACTCTTTATATTGTGGAAACCCCATTAATTCTACAATACAAACAAATAGAAACTCAGTAAATTATAAAACTAAATGAAGTTTGAGTTGATATTTAGAACATAATATATGTCTTATCATTGCATTAATACTATCATTGCATTAAAACTCACAGGAAAACCCGACCAAGTACAAAACGTCAAAACTTCAACGAGCACAAAATAATGGTTATTTAATTAATTTTTAGATAATATAAATATGAATAGTATAAAATGATTATTGAAAAAAATCTAACATATTCCCAAACAAGATAATATTCAAAAAACGAAAGAGGTTAAACGATGTCCACTAATAAACTTGTGACAGTTATAAATTTATGACTGCTTATAGGAGTCACAAATTAATTATATGGTAACATTTGTGACTCCCATTAGCGGTAACAAACTAATTGACTCAATTTTTTTTAACCAATTAATTTTATCACCCCTAATAGCAGTCACACATAATTTTGTGACTACTCCCGGGAGTGACTAGTTTGTCACCCCTATTAGCAGTCACAAAAAGGTAGTCACAAAATTAACATTTTAGTGTAGTGTTGGTTCAAATGAGGTTGTAGTATCATTCAAACGATCTAAGGTTTTTGTTCAAATAAGATGCTATTTTCGTTCGAATGACTTTAGTTTTCGTTCGAACGAGCCGCACCTCGAAATTTGTGTCATGTCTATAAATACCTATTTTGAAAGCCTTTTTCAATGGGACTTTGGAAAAAATGTGAACATAATATATTTGCCAAAGTTTTTCATCTTTTTCTTCTATTAAAACACTTTTTATTCATAAACATTACACCCCTAATTATTTTGTGAATCCTTTTGAAGACCTAGAAAGTTTCTATAACTTGCATACACCTTGGGGGGGGGGGGGGGGGGGGGATTCTCAGCGACTGAACTTGTGACTCGAGGGATCACGACTGAAGAAGAAGGAAGAAGGCTGATCGGTGGATACTGAGGGTAGACCGTTACCTGTGGACGACTTTAGACTGAGTCATTTTCTTTAGAAGTATTATGAAGATTGTGCATTGTACTTAGTCGATCTAAGTAGTTTGTAAGTCGAATGTCTTGTAAAACTTTCTAAAGTGCTGAATATAGGTTTTGCCCTGAAAACATGATTTCTTCTCATCTCTAAGTGTTTGCATATTTTTTTTTATACTTGCAATTATATATTTAGAACGCATATTTGCGTGATCCCCTAATCTAATCAAAAACTAAAATTGGATTTGTGTGTGTTGGGATTTACATTGAAAAGAAATACAAAAATAGACTTTTTGATTGTGACCATCCTTATCGGGTGTGTTCATGCACTTATAAGTGGTATCAGATCATCCACTCTAACAGAGACATGGGGTGAGCCATGTAGTCTCAGAGTCGATATTATTAGTGGATCCAAAGAAGGTGTTAGGCATGTTGGATTATGTAAAACCCATGACACCTACGAAAGTTCATAGTTTTTTGGGATTCGCCAAATATTATAGGAGGTTTATTCTAAGTCTCTTGTAGATAGTGATACCGATGGACGAATTTACGCAAATGGGTATTCAATTTTTGTGAACTATGAGGGGTCATTATACTTTTAACACTATCAAGTAGCAGTAGACTTAGACTCTATTTTTAGTTCGATCAAGTAGTGAGGTTGAGTATTTAGTCTCCACTGATGCTTCCTTAGAGGGACTATGTGGGGGTGTTGTTGAAGGAGTATCATCCTATTGCCTATGCATCTTGGAAGTTGAAGCCTCATGGGGTTAACTATTCAACACATGATTTGTAGTTAGAGGCGATATTTTTCGCACTACATGGCAGGAGGCACTATGTTTGAGGTGAGAAGTTCAGGCTCTTCAGCGATCACAAGAGTCTTAAGTATCTATTCACGTAGAAGGATTTAAACATAATAAAATGATGGAGATTCGATCTCTATAAGGACTGCTAGTTTATAATTCAGTATCACCTATGGAAGGTCAATGTGCTCGCACATGCTTTGAGTCGATGATCGAGTGTCAGTTCCTCTACTCTTGAATTGACTGATGTGGATTCTGTTAAGATGACTAATGTGATTTTATGGGGATTCTCACAATGACTCCCAATTTCATTATGAGGGTATTCTAATCAAAAGTATATGACGTGGCATTCAAAGAGAAGGTGGGAAATCTTTTATCTACTGGAGTAACTCTTTACACTATTAGTTCTGGTGGTTGTTTGAGGTATAATGGGAAAGTTATAGTACCTTCAGACGAGGAGTGACATAGGGTCATCAGGCAGGAGGCCTATTGATCATAATTTTTGGTACATCTCGGTGGTAAGATGTACCAGGACATAAGGAGACAATATTGGTGGTAAGGTATGAAATGGGAGGTTTCTTCATTTATGTCCCAGCGCAGTACATGTCAGATGATGAAGGTGGATCACCAGGGATAACCATGTACTCTTCATCCCTTATCCATTCTGATTGGAAGTGGTAAAACTTCTCGATGGACTTCATTATAGTAATACCTTTGACAACCCAAAAATACGACACTATTTGGGTAATAGTTTACCACTTGAAAAAGGTTCCACAATTCTTACTCATCTACATAGATTTCACAACATAGCATACATGTGGTTATATGTGTCCAAGATCACTAGTTTGCACGAGATACCATTATTGACCATCTTTGATCATGATTGAACTTTTATATCTCAATTTTGGGGAAATTTTTAGGAGGTCATAGGGATTATATTGAAATTGAATACTTCTTATCATCTTCAGAATGATAGGTAGACGAAGAAAGTGAATAAGATTTTGGAGGATATGTTGCGAGTCTGCATTTTGGATTTTCGAGGTACTTGCGAGGTGCATTTGTCGTCGGTGGAGTGAACGTATAATAATAGTTTTAAGAATTTAATCAGTGTGGCACTGTATGGGTGACACTGTATATCACCCACGTAATATTGGTTGGACTCGATCAAGAGTAGCGTGTTAGTATTTGATACGTTCAGGATATGACTGAGAATATTAATATGAATCGGGAGACGATAAAAACTATTGAGAGTAGGCATAATAGCTATATAGACTCTGATTAGAAGGATGTGCACTTTCAAGTGGGTGATGATGTGATTCTCAAGGTGTCACCAATAAAAGGGGTGATTCATTTTAGGAAGAAAGGGAAGCTGGCCTCGAGATATATTGGGTCTTTCGTGATTGTGGCTATGATAAGGATGTTCGTGTATCACCTAGCACCCCTAGAGCATTTAAATCTGGTATATAATGCATTTCTTGTATTCGTGCTTCTTCAGTTCTTGTTGGGTGAGTTGCTTATCCGTGCATCGACTTAGGGTATATTCAGCGAGAGGCTAGTGATATGTATAGTGAGGAGCCTGTGTGCATTTTAGACATCGTGGTCCATATTTTGAGGTCTAAGGAGATACCCTTAGTTCATTTTTAGTGGGGTCACCATAATGAGGATGATTCCATTTAGGAGGGAGAGGATACAGTGATGAAGCAATATTCATAGTTATTTTAAAGGTGTTTATTATATCCTATGAATTATGAGGATTAAATCTTTTTGTTATGGAGAAGAATGTAATATATCGTAATTTTAAAAGGAATGAAAAATTAAGTAATCAGAGGAATTTTAATTCATTAGTTGGGTATCCAAATTAATTACATAATTTAAATTATGAATTTAAAGTCATTGACGAGATTTTAAAGTTAAAATCAATTTAGCTGGATTTATAAACTTTATTTAGTAAATTGTTTTATGGGCTTACATTTAATTACTTCAAAGTTTATGGCTTAAACGGTAATTAATGTAGGTCCAAATTGCTGTTTTTAGTGTAGTGAAAATTGAGTGCAATTCATTAATCCAATTGCCATTGGCGTAATCAAAACTTTTTCTTCAATCCATTAAGAAAACTTTTATTTGTCACCTTAGTCTGCCCATTGCATTGAGGATGACCTGGAGCAGAATGCAGCTTTTGGATCTTGGACTGGGTACAATATGCTTCGAACTCTTCATTGTCGAACTACGTACCATGGTCGGTGATAAAAGCATATGGTAAACCCTATATGTAAATGATGTTCTTCTAGATAAACTGGTACACCTTATCATCGGGAATGTCCACCAATGGTTTTGCCTCCACCCATTTGGTGAGGTAATCCACAACGACGGCTAAATATTTAAACCTTCCTCTGGTAGTCCGCAATGGCCCGACCAAATCTATCCCCCATATAGAAAAAGGCTAAGGTGAAGTAATGGAGGTCAGAGCAGCATGTGGAGTTCTACGATTGTTAAAGAACCTCTAACACTTGTCACACTTCTTCGTAAAGGCAATGCAATCTACCCTCATGGTCGACCAGTAGTATCATTGGGTGTTAATTCGTTGTAGAAATGATATAACTACCACATGAGCTCCACATGACCCTTCATGAACTTCATTTATCAAGTCCTGAACCTCTGTTGGGTGAACACAACGTTGTAAAGTGGTTGTAACCCTCTTTTGTACAAAATACCCTTTTCTAATACGTACCTCACTGCTTTATACTTAAGCTTTTTGGCCATTATAGGATCTGCTGGCAAAGTTCCTTCCTCAATATATGCTCTGATAGGATCCATCCAGGAGGGTCCTATATCTACTGTAAAAAAATGATCATCAAATCTTCATCAATGCTCCGATTAGTCAGAATCTCTATTGGAATGGTCCTTCTGAGTTCAATCCTGGTGGCTGACGCTAGCCGAGTAAGTGCATCAGCTCGAGCATTCGCTATTCTTAGAGCTCTGCTCATCTGAACAACTAGAAACTTATCTATAACCTCCACTGCCTTTGTAAGATACCTTTTCATCAATTCTCCTTTGGCTCCATACAAACTCAATATCTGGTTGACCACCAGTTATGAATCACTGTGCGCCACCACTTGCTCGACGCTTAAAGAATGAGCTAAATTCAATCCCACTATTAAGGCTTCATACTCTGCCTTGTTATTAAAGGCCTGGAACTGGAATCTAAGAGCGTATTCAATATCAATCCCATTAGGGGTATTAAGTATGATACCTCCTCTGTTACTTATAGCACATGAGGATCCATCCACGTATAGATTCCATACTGGGATGTTGTTATCAAAGCCTTGGTTTGTTAATGTCCCATAATGGAATATCTTCTTGCTTTCCTCCTCATATCTCTGGGCCATCGCTTGTATTCTTAAAGATTTCGATTGGTTGGCAGTGACTGCGGTTGAGATATCCCCTTTTTTAAGTCCTGCTTGATCGGTTGGTCAGCAACAACTTTGGTTGAGCTCTCCCCTGTTGAGGTTTGCTCGGTAGAGAAGACTTGTTGCTCTGAAACCTACGGATAAGTAAATTCTGCAATGAAATATTCTACAGCTTGGACTTTCAATAAGGATCTCGGCTCATATACAATATCGTATTCTCCCAGCTCTACTGCTCAGGACATTAGTCTTCCCGGCTTCTCAAGTTTGTGGAGAGATTACCTAAGAGGCATGTCAGTAAACGCCATTATGGTATGTACTTGGAAATAAGGTTTCATACGTCTGGACGCCTCAACAAGTGCTAAGGCTAATTTTTCCAAGCGTGGGTGCCTGCTTTCATCTCTTTGGAATGCCTTACTGGTGTAGTAAACTGGATTCTGGACTCCATTGTATTCTTGTATTAAAGTAGAGCTCAATGCCGACTCATAAATGACTAAGTACACATATAATTTCTCCCCCCAAATTAGTCGGGATAACAATGGGGGTGATCCCAAATACTTCTTCAACTCCTAAAAAGCCTTTTCAAATTCTTCGTTCCACTCAAATGTATTTTTCAGCACCATGAAGAATGATAGACATCTGTCTGTTGCGCGGGACGTAAATCTGTTCAAAGAAACTACTCGCCCAGTGAGCCTTTGAACTTTTTTCTTACTGGTCGGTGACTGTATTTCAACCAAAGCTATTATTTCGTTTGGATTGGCCTCAATTCCCCTTTTATTGACTATGAAGCCGAGGAACATCCCTTCTTGCACTCCGAACATGAATTTGATCGGATTCAGCTTCATCTGATGCTTTTCTAACTAGTCAAAAGTTTGGCTTAGGTCAGCAATGTGATTGGAGGTTTTCTTGCTCTTCGTTAGCATATTATCCACATATACCTCCATATTTTTGCCTATTTGATCTTCAAAACCCTTGTTCACCAATCTTTGATAGGTTGCACCTGCATTTTTAAGACCAAAAGGCATCACATTATAGCAATAAGTTCCTCGGGGAGTAATAAAAGATGTACTATCCATATCTTCAGACTTCATTTTTGATCTGGTTATAACCAGAATAAGTGTCCATGAAGCTTAACAACTCATGCCCCGACGTAACATCCATAAGTTGATCAATCTTGAGCAAAGGAAAATGATCATTTGGGCAGGCTTTATTCAGGTTTATGAAATCTACACACATTCTCCACTTGTTATGCCTATTTCTAACCATAATGACATTGGCCAACTACTTTGGCTACTTCACATCTTCAATTCAAGAAGATTTTTGAAGCTTCTCTACCTTCTTTTGGATAGATTGATTCTTCTCGGGACTGAATAATCTACGTCTCTGTTTGATCAGTTTGGCATCTTTATTGACATTGAGCTCATGACATAATAAGTTGGGATCAATCCCATGCATATCCTCATGGCTCCAAGCGAACACGTTCTTTTTCGGCCATAGGAACATCACTAGTTCCTGTTTAAGAATAGGATCTAGTTTGAACCTATCTGTGTAGTCCGTTCTGCTTTGTCGTCATCCAGGATAATGCTCTTAGTGGCCTTCATAGTCTGACCTTTGACCAGCTCTGACTCTTTTATTGGATATAAGGTTTCAACCTCAAGTTCACCATTAGGCCCTAAAGTATTCACTTAGTAAGTAGAGGTCCTCTTCTTTAATTCATCAAAATATTCTTGTTTGGCAGAGGATTAGTAATATTCTCAGGATACCTTTTGATCACCCTTTACAACACCTACACTAAAGTTGGTCAAGAACTTCAAGCACTGATGGATTGTAGAGGGTACAACTTTGAATTTCTTTAATCCTACTCTGCTCGTGATCATATAATAGGTGGATTGAACATTTTTGTCCATCACGAAAAAACACACTTTCTCTGTCTGACTTGCTGGCCAGGTTCCGAGTAACACTTCCAACTTGATTGTGCCCACGGGATACACTTTTCACAAGAGAAACCTATCAGGGGCCTGTGATAAGGTTCGAGCTGGCTAAGCTTCGGGTCCAAAATTTAAAATCATGAATAGAGCATGATGTCGTCGAGATCCTATTGTCAATTAGTTGCCTAGAGACAATTATATCTTGTATTTTGACCTTGACTACTAGGGGATCGTCATGGGGATAAAGTACTAAGGGAAGGTCATTCTTAGGAAACTCGATCACTAACTTGTCCTCGTTGACCTTCCTCGTCCGATCTTCCTTGACTAGATTGATCCTTTGGATATAAGAACAAGCTTGAACCTCATTGATGTAAGACTTTCTTTTAGCGGTATGATCTACTCCTCTAGCGTCTCCACTTGTAATCATTCAATAGTCAAAACAACTAAAACTAAGCCTAAATACCTCATGTTATGGTTTCCTGGGTTTCTTAGGTAGGTCAAGATCTTCTTCCTGGTCATCTTCATAAGTTATCTTTTTCTCATCCATAGGCCTGCATGCAGTTCTTTGGTAAGAGTGTAATAATGCTTCTCAGGAAGCAATCCACTCATAACAGCCTTTACAGATTTTTTCTCCTCATAGTCAATTACCTTCAACTTCTCATTATTGAAGCGCATGATGTAGTCCCTAGTGCTTTCCCTTACTCGCTATCTCACGCTTATCAAGTGAGCTACTCTTTTTCCTGGCTTGGCCCCAAAGTAGAAATTACCAATCAATAGCTCGGCAAGCTGGTTGAAATCATTAATTTTCCCTTTAGGTAATCTATTGTGCCATATTTGCGTAGGACCCACTATAGTACCTAAAAATTCCCTACACTTCATCTCCTCGGGGACAACGTAAATGTCTGCTGCAATTTGGTATTGTTCATTATGAAGAATAGGGTCAATTTTACCATCATATTTGGGAGTAAAAATAGGGGCTTTGAACTTCGAAGGAGTAGGAAAATCCATAATAGCTTAAACAAAAGGAGACCCTTTCATAAAGCTTCATTACCAAGGGTTCTTCGCCTTCACCGTTTCTCCCAACCTGTCTTCCAATCGCTAAATGTAGCCTTTCCATTCATGATTACCCGAATCAGATTTGTTCAAAGCATCTCGGCTATTTCGACCATTTATCCATGCTAAGATCTCCTCTTGGGAGGTCTGCTCGGCATAGACAGAATTTCGAGGGCATGATCTTGATTGGGATGAGGACTTATGTTGGTCGGCTAGTCGACGAATATTCCTCGATAATGCTCTATGAGGATTTTGATTTCTTTAGGGTCCCATACGATCAAATGGCGATGCTCGACTTAGCCTTTCAAGAGAAAAATACTGTTCATTATAAGGCTCTGAAGTCATGAGGGAAGAACTTTCTCCTGAACAATAGGATGTGCCTCTTGAAGTCCTAGTTTGGTTATTCATGTTGGTTCTTGGAGGTGGAAGTGGGATGTTTCTGTGAATGGATAAGGCAGGAGATCCAGATTGTAGCATTTGGGATATTTGCCTGATCGTATCTTACACGGCCTCTTATCCCCTAAAAAGACTAGCCAAGATTCCAATCAGAACATTATTTATTAGAGGAGCGGGTGAAATAGGCGGATTTCCATTATTTCTGGTACTGGACTCAGGGATATCACTCATCTTTATGTTATCATAAGTGAATGAGAGTGACAACGTTTGTTAGCAATACGTTCCCACAGACGATGCCAATCTGTTGATGTAAAAAACTAGAATAGATCTAACTCTTCAATCACAGATAAAAATAAGTAAGTAAAACAAAGATTAAAGGTTTTTAAGGTGGTTCGACTATTTCAGAAAGCCTACATACACTGTGCCTTGTATTCTGTCTTCCTCTTGTTGAGAGTGTTTTGAACCTTGTGAAACTTACCCTTGATGAAGGGATTACAATGTATTTATAGCCATGTAGGGAAATAAAGAGATGGAATATTAAAGGATGGAATGCCTTAATAAATTAGGCATTTACATTAGTACATAATGTTCATAATGGTATTGGATGTTGGCGCTTCGCTGGCCATGTTGGTCAGCCTCCCTACTGTTGGTCGGCCTTCCATGTGTTGGTCGGGCTTCCTGGCGTTAGCCAGCACTTTGTATGTTGGTTGGCGAAGTTATTACTTGTTGACTAGGATTCTTGCCATGTAGGATGACATGTGTTCGTATATGATTGGACCACTTAGGTGGGTAATATTTTGTATCAATAACACCCTTAGGGTCTATTTCCCCTAATTTATCTCATTATCACTCCCCGTCAGTTTGAAAACATAGAAAGATAGATAGACAGACAAACAGACAGATAACTATATATACATTTATACATTTGTATACAAATTTGTACATTTATATACACTTCTGAGCTTTCACCTCTAATGATATCCTAAATCCATAAATGGGGGAACCTTGTGACCTTTCACCTTAAAGACTGTGCTATTTTTTTATAGCTTCTCTCTGGAAATAATTCAAACTTTCCTCATGTGTTTTAAGTGAGCATACTAACTTATTTACTTTC
Organism: Sambucus nigra; assembly: GCA_949130495.1. Lineage (NCBI taxonomy): Eukaryota > Viridiplantae > Streptophyta > Magnoliopsida > Dipsacales > Adoxaceae > Sambucus > Sambucus nigra. The sequence continues at coordinate 146,938 of CASBWL010000168.1, read as the reverse complement.
ATGAGTGCTTTAAATAGAGCTTGATTTTCTCAGATGGTGTCAACCTTACCAAAGAACTTCACGAAAATAGCTATAAGGATCTTATCAATTATTATATCCTCTTTGATCATTGTTTCCCAAATAAAAAGTCAAATTAAGCATGTCATTTTTTTGAACATAAAAGTCGTCAAAGGTTTCGTTCTCCTTCGTGGTAAGGGGCAAAAAGTGAGTGGTTTGGAGTTGAAGTGTTTCATGCTTTATGGTGATGGTGCCTTCACATTTTATTTCGGAAACTTCCCATGCCGCCTTTAATGCAGTGCACGTTGAAACACGCTAGAACTCACTAATGGAAAAACAATTAAAGATTGTGTTAAGACCTTTATCATTCTAATCACCATCTTTCATATCGTTCTCTTACCAACTAGATCTTATTTTTAGGACTACGACATTATCAACAATTATAATATGCAGGTTCCAAACCATTAAAGCACTATTCCATATTCGATCTTCTAATGACATTATATATGATGGACCTTCTAATATGAATATTTTCTACCATCAAATAGTGGAGGCCGGCGAGAAAAAACACCATATGTTTACACAAACGATATACTCTACGATTTAATCCTAAAAAGAATGAGACCCCCTCTAATACCAATTGAGATCACGAACCTCAAAGGTAAATATCCAATTAAAAATTAATCAATAATTTATAGACAATTTCCCTTTTAAAACAACAAAGTATATAAAGCATCCAAAAGGCTCATGTGACAAAATGTTTTATCGAGATTAAAATCTAATCAGGTTTATTCTATTATCAAAACAAGTGATTTTAATAATGCCAAAAGATACAAAAAAAATCGCACAACATCGAATGTATGAAGAAAAATCCATTAATGGGCAATTTTTTTGGGTCGAAATGAATTATAATCACATAATGCACTAACTTCCTATCAAATATTTTGAACCATATTCTCATAGGAGAGCACCAACATTTGAAATACGCTACACTAGTACTACCGATTTGGGTTACTACCAATATCTTCAAATCTTCCACTAAACAAATCTTTATTTAAATAGAAGAACACTTTTGTTCCAAGGCAGTGGAACCACTGAGTAACCACCAAATACAATCTAAGATGTGTGAGGATATATTGAAAGGTTTGGTTTCTTTAAAAAAACTCACAAAGTGTTTTTCAAGATTATTGAAAGTAGACTATATTCAAGAATAAAACTATTTTCGAAAATAAGCTGTCAAAATAAGCTTGAATATGAAAGCCAAACTTCTTTTGATTCAAGAATGAATAAAAATAACTTGAAGAACAGAGTGAGAGGATAAAAAATGATTTTGAAAGATAAGATATTTTCTCTCTTCAAAATTATCTCCTCGCCTTATTTTGAAAACATGGAGAAACTCTTGATTATATACAAAAGTTTGTAAAGAGAAGTGGGATACACTAAAGTTATAGAAAATCCATAGGTCAAGAAAAGATCATTTTGGCTTCCCAACCACGATTTTGCCTTAGCACAACTACCAAATCAATCTTTTTTATGAGGTATTCCAAAAGATTGAGACAAATGAAGGATGTACTTTGTGGTTACGAAGTCCTTATTTGCTGTGGCGAACAACCAATGACTAAGGTCACGGACAAAGCTAGAATTTTCCACTTTTGTAGAATTTCGCAAAGCTTAGAATTATCTTATCCAACGTATGACCAAGTAAATTTTAAATACAAAGTATGCATTTCAAACAAAAATTTTATATAATAAGAATATATAGAATTATATATTTCGCAAATCACAAAACCACAAGGTTAAATGAACTCATTTTTCATTTTTAGAAAATATTTAACTGATGGGTGAATCTAAGTCCTCTATTTAATATACCTCTATCTTAAGTGATTAACTCGGGGGAACAACATGAATTGTTCGATATGAATTTGGTGAAGCTTTTCTAAAACCTTTTGGATTAGACTCAAAGTGTGTTTTGTAAGACATAATATGACAATCCAAGTGACGCGGCGCGGGGCATATGCGTATACATATACCCATATTGTGTATTTAAAGACTTTAAAATCCGAATCTTCAAGTTTTCAAGATTAGAAGAGGCACGAGAGATCCTCAGAGGTATAAAGGGTAAACCTTCATGAGATACTTTATGTGTGGGCTATGAGGATTTCCTATGATTTATGTGTTGGGTCGAGAGTGATTATGCGATATATTATAATGTAATTGTTATATAGATAATATATATGTGGTGGTTATGTTGTTGGAATAACTAGAGTTAACATTACATTATTTAGATGAGTAACTTCATAATAAATTAGAATATTACAATAGTTTAATATAATGGGTCGATATGGATGGCTTAATAATATTGTGTTGAGATATTCACCTAATTAATTCGCGTAAGAATTCCATGGTTTTATTATTGTTATATGGATCCTTTAATCGGGATCACATAGGAAGTTATTGTTGTGATAATAACCTTCTTATGTTGAAACATTTCAGGTTAGTGTCAATAACATTTTTAGGATTGCGCTTATAACGACATTAACTGTATTTCCAGTATTTCTATCCAACCGTTATCTTTTGTAAGTGTCATAACTTACATCAAACATATATTTATATTTTTGTTTTTTCAGTTTTATGAGAGTTTTTGCAAGGGCCATGTTGTTACCGCAATTGGATTTATTTAATTCTAATAGATTATTTATTACTATTGTGAAGTTAAGACTTATGTTGGATATCATTTAATATAATCAAAGGTTTATATTTATTTAGTTATTTATGTTGTCATATGCTATTTCCCATCTCAATTTATTTCTTCAAGCTTATAATAGTATGTAATTGTTAGATAACCTTCATGGATTGTACATAAGACTAAACATCCTATGTATGGAAAATATGGGTTGTCATAATCAACACAATGATGATGTCCTGAAAACCTTTGATACAGCCAAAGTCTAAAGTCGGTCCATTTACGTTCAACTTCTCTGACAGTTGATTTCGTTCCTAAGGTATGAGTATCACCAAAATTATGATTCCTAAAAAAATCCATGGAAGTTACACCAATTATATTCCTAAAGCAAGGACATAATAACACGATTAGAAATTGAATGATATATCACAGATGGATCATGAAAGCACATTAACACTTTCTACACACAGTCTCTAAGACTAAACCACGTCTTCTCACACATCTTGTATAAACTACTTATACTTTGATCCGATTGATAAATGGGTACGAAGTCTCAATACCAATCCCTCATCATGAGTAGAAGCCCATGTGATATATCCCTCGATACATCACCCTGCAAGACGATGCAACCTTAAGATATCCAAATTTCTCTATATGTAAGCTTATTGTCCACCCCATGGTACACAATATCCTTACTCACATCTTCCTGCATCCACATCACGAGATATTATGATATATCTAAAGAGACTATTCGCATCCCGAATTGCGTCGGTTTTGATCTCATGCTCTTGTGAGTACGTAGTCACAATATTGAGTTTTCACTCATAAGCCCAAGCCTCCACGTCGCGCACACATGTTCACTTATAAACACACCCCCAGGCTACATTGACTTTGGTCTTGTAACCACACAAGTATGTTAATGCAATACTATAGTTCCACTCATCCACACAAGTCAACAAACCGCCTCACAACCACTTTTATTGGGGCACAAATACAAAGTGTCATTCATCCATCATTCTTTCGGGCCTAATTAAGATTATATATGTCTATGAGTACAATATTAAGGTTTAGGAGACTCTATCTTCCATTTAAGTAGTAATTAAGTAATATAGGACAAACGATTATATAAAGAAGATAAATCTAACAACTGGACTGACTAATACCTTACCTATTCATAACACGGTCCCCCAACCCTCCATCATATATCTCCAGTTTAACATAAGTTGAAAAATCCTTTGGATGAGCCTGTTAGGTCTCACTTGAACTAACGATTTTGATCACTTTTGCGCTCACCTTTTGTTCCACACATCCCTAATCACACTACATATGGTAAACAAAGATCCAGGGAACACTTGAAAGCACACAACAAAAGAAAGTCAGACTCCCATACACAGTGATTTCAGGAGATTAATACCACAATAAGATATATGTTGATAGGACTTTATGCTCAATTTCAATCTCATGGAACGTTTTGAGATTATTTTGAAAGCATTGATTCATATCAAGTATTCTCTTAAAGATTAAAGACCTATTTTATACCTTAAACTAAAGCATAAAATATGGCTTAAGCCTCATGAGTGAGTGAGATAAGAGGTTTGGAGCATGTGGCAGTGCATGTTCAATCATTACGAGTTTAAAATGGTTTTATGTGCTTAAGTAGACTTCCAGTCATTATTTAGTCAACACAATCCTAAACTTTTGTTTGCCCTTGGTTTCGAAGCTTGATCCTTTGATTTCATTGAGCCTTTTAGGAAGTTGGCATGAAGAATGAGGGTTTCTAAGCTTCAGTAGAGAGATGAGATTTGTGAAATACGATCAGACAAACCAGTTGAAAAGTCACATAACGTGTATACCAGGTTACCAAGGGCATAATTATCCATAAAGAGTGACAGGGGAAGCCAAACTACTGAAAAGGGATTTGGACGACATATATCATCCGTTTATGACTCAATATTCATTTTCTCGGAGTTATTTGAAAATATTAAGATGCAAAAAATTCGAGTTAAGTTGGTTCCACTACAAGCCCTGAACCAGAACCGAAGTTGATCGGTTCCACATTTTTAGAACCACCATAAGAACCAAGACAATCCGAACCAACAGTTCTTGAGTTGGTTCAAATCGATTCCCGATTCCAAAAATATATCAATAAATAAATAAAATAATAATTAATTCTCAAATATAACCTAAAAGACACTTAAAGCAACTTTATGAATGTCATCAAAATCCCAAAAGTCACCATTAATTTAAAACCTTTAAAATAAGTAGAAATCAACATTTTTCATATATAAATATTGAATAAAACATGATACGATCGAACCAGTTTCAGTTCAACCTATGTCTTTAGTTCTCTTCCAAATCAGATAACGAAAAACCAAACAAAAGAAAAACGATTATCAATTTTTGAGATCAAACTCGAACCATTAAAAAAGACCAACCGAATTATTAAAAAAATTGAACTGAACCCAACCCAAGCCTACTAACTTTTGAAGACGTTGAGATTTGGCTATGTAATGATGAACAAGAATGAACTTAATAACTATCAACCATCCTATCACCCCAAATTTCCTTACCCAACTCTCAATTCATCATCACCCAGGGTTTCCAAATTTCAAACCCGGTAAAACTAATTAGCAAACCCTTTCTTTCAACTACATTTAACCTTTTTTTTCCATTAACGTTTGGTGTTTATCTTTGCTACTGTACCAGGTTTAGCACTGGGAACTAATAAATGGAGGCCCATTCAGTTTGGTAGAAATACGACGTCGTCAGCTTGGGATGATGATAAACCCTGCGAGGTTTTACCCAGTGGAAAAAGAGAGTATTTGGACGAGCAAGATGTTATTACATTTCTTGATCCTCCTAAAGACCTCATTCCTTTAGACCCTTCTTATTACAATCATGTTGCTCATCTTTGGTTATTTCTCTCTCTCTGTCTCTCTCTCTCTCTCTCTCTCTCTCTCTCTCTTTATATATATATATATATATAATCATGCTCTTGTGCGGATCAGTCTGCATTTTAAGAGTGTCAACCGGACATGTGTCATCAGACGATGAGCCCAGAAAAGAGAGAGAGCGTGCCTATAATTTAGCCGATAATATCTAGACTCACCGGCAGATGAAACATGTCCGGTCCGCACTCTTAAAATGCGGGTTGGTCCGCACAAGCGCACTATTGTGTGTGTATATATATAGGGAGAGGTTCACAAGTGAACCTAAAAGATAAACTTTTTAAAAAACCTTAACAAAATAACACCTAACAACTCATTAATTTGAATTTCTATGTTGTAATTGGTCCGCGCCAGCGGCAACGAACACGCGTGTTGATCGATTCCCTTCCCCCCCCCCCCCCCCCCACTAGGACCCCCACCCCCATCCCCATGGAAACCCTGCTACTATAAGGGCTGCAATGGTGATGGTGGTGGTTGGGGATGGGGTTGGGGGGGCGAGTGAGGGGTTGGGGATTGATCGACATGTGTGTTCGTTGCCGCTGACGCGGACCAATTATAAAATATAAATTAAAATTAATGAGTTTTTTAGTGTTATTTTGTTAAGGTTCATTAAAAATTTCATCTTTTAGGTTCACTTGTGAACCTCTCCCTATATATATATATACAATAGTGCTCTTGTGCGGACCAGCCCGCATTTTAAGAGTGCGGACCGGAACACGTGTCACCTTGTGATGAGCCCAGAAAAAGAGAGAGTGTACCTATAATCTAGCCGATAATTTTTAGGCTCACTATCAGGTGACGCATGTCTGGTCCGCACTTTTTAAATGAAAACTGGTATATATATATATATATATGCATGCTCTTGTGCACACTAAGGTTGCATACTTGGTGGCGCACACCAATTTTTTTAAAATATAAAGAAATATATTTTTGAGTTGATTTTTTTATGTGATATTTGAACATTTCAACGGACCATATAAAAAAATCAACTTAAAAAAACTTTTTTTACTATATTTAAAAAATCGTTCAAACTTTCACACCAAGCAGCGAAATCTTGACCAATTTTTTAAAAATAGTAAAACAAGAAATAATTGAGGTGATTTTTTTTATATAGATCCCCGTAAATGTTTTAATATCACACAAAAAAATCGGCTCAAAATATGTTTTTTACTATTTTAAAAAAGTGATGTGCAAACTTAGTGTGCATAGGAGCCTGTATATATATAGTAGAGGCTCAAGTGCGGAAGTGTCCTGTGCAAACTTAGTGTGCATAGGTGCCGACATTTTTTTGAAGTGATTGTTTTATGTTACTAATATCACATTGAAGCCACAAAGGAAAAAATCAGCTCAAAATATTTTTTGTTTGCTATTATAATAAAACCACTCAAAATGTGTTAGTTTTTGGACTAAGTTTTGAGGGATTTTATTAAAATAGCAAAATAAATTATTTTAAGCGGTGAGTTCATTGAAAAAGATAATAACTCATAAAGAATCACTTCAAAAAAATATGATTTTTTAAAAATTCGTCTGCACCGTATCCGGACGGGACATGTCTGCACCTGAGCCACACACACACACACACACACACACACATATATATATATATATATATATATATATATATATATATATATATATATATATATATATATGTGTGTGTGTGTGTGTGTGTGTGTGTGTGTGTGTGCACATATTCATTTACATACACTAGAGTGTAATTCTAGGCTTGAAAAATGATGGGCCAAAATTTCAAGCCCGGATGAATTTGAGGCTGAGCTTGAGTCAAAAAGCCCAAATTGGGCGCGACCTAAACTCTGAATATGTACATATTAAAAAAATAATTTTATATAATATAACATATTCATGTTTACGTTGTTTAATTAGGTTTCACTATTTTATTTTATTTACTACTTTTTTTATTTAAAAACGTTTATATGTCATAATGCGTAAGGTTACAAGAGGTTTTCACTTTTGTGATTTGTTGAATGTTAATTTCATAGTGGGCATTTGGTTTGTTAATTGCCCAAGTCACGGTATACCTATGTTAGGTGCTCAAATAATGTTATGCGTATGAAATATATAATCGCTCTTATTTTTCTTGTTTTAATTTAATACATTTTATAAAGGATTTATTTTATTATATGAAAAAACTCGCTCAAAATCTTTTAACATAAAAAATTGAGATCGGGCCCCGAAGTCTGTAATATTTATAAGCCGAGTTTGAGCCTAGGTGGAAAATATTTATTCGGGCTGGTTTCGAGCTTGGGAATGGGTAAGATAGTTCGGGCCAAGCTTAAGCAACCCCAAGCAAGGCTCACCTAACTCAATTTACAGCCCCTATGTAATTCTAGGCTGACTCAAGATTTTGACTCATTTTATGCAAAACACTGATGTGTCGTGTCTGTATCGGTTCAATATAAGTGGATCCTAAATACGAATCATTGACGACACGACACATTAGTGTATCACAAAAAATGAGTCGGTGTAGAATTACTCTATACTTAATGAGTAATGCTATGTGTACGAAACGAGTTATTCTATGCCCACTTGGGATTTTGACTCATTTTTGCTACATATTGATCGATCCTATTTGTATTAATTCGTGTCGAGATTCAGTGAGCATTATTCAAAACACAAACATGTTAGTGTGTTGCACACTAATTGGGACATCCGCTAAGTCCTTGTTAAGAGGCTTAACGTTAATGTTTAGTTAATCTGAATTTTTACAAGTGACATTATAAATTTACTAAAATGAAAATAAAACACACCTCCATGGTTCCATCCCCACCAAAACTTTACCGCCTGAATCTGTCCAAAGTACCCCCACCTACAGCCGACGCTAATAACTTCCATCACCGACAACTTCACCAGTTTCGTATCACGATCACCACCTTCAACCGGAACCATCACTAACAAAATCTTCCACCCCAACCTCAAATCCAAATCAATTTCATCTGAATGAATCCAAAACCAAATTGCAAACAAATCGTAACTAAAATGACTCATTGAAAGAAAACATACTAAATCGATTTACTCAACCACAACAAAATCAATACGCTTGAGAATTAATTCATTCAGTTGTTGGAGAGGTTTTATGGCCAAATAGATTGTCGTCGGCAATGGCGTTAGTGCCATTTTTCATGTTTATGGATTCGTTAATTGGTGCAATGATTGGGATTCATGTGTGTGTGTTTTACTTATTTTTTCTCTCTTCATTAATGGGAAGGGAGGCACTGCAACCTAAAGGCACTAGGTGCACCGTATATCTTTTCATTTATGTGGTGCTTATGCATGCCATTGTCAGGATCGTTAAACATATCACATATATTAGGATGCAAGGATATAGTTGAGTTTGGGGTGTAAAGCGAACCAAGTTACTCGATGTCGAACACGAGCCCTTTTGGATAAATTATAGTTCGAGAAAGGCTCGTAAAATAAACGAGCCAACAAGCTCGTTTATCTTGTTGAGTTTGCCTCGAATTCTGATTGATAACTAATATTTATATAAAATAATATAAACAACCAAGCTACTCGAGTTTGACTCGTATTAGTTTGTTCAAGCTCGATTTGTAAGATAAACGAACTAAACTTGAATATATTTGTAAGCTCATTAAACTTTAAAAACCAAGCTTGAGCAACCTTAGGGTCGGATCGACTCGTTTACACCACTAAGTTTAGTTGTCTTTGCCTAACTATATATTTCTCAGCTTTAAGGTGTATAAAATTAAAAAAATAATAGAAATGGCTTCATTTTGAAAATTTAATGTTTTTTTATGAAATTATCCTCTTACGGTAATCTCTTATTTAGACATAATTTTTTAAGTTGTCTGTTTAGAAAATTCATTGTTCAGAGACTTCAGACCAATTTTAGATTTTGAGAGATTTTAGATTCATATGCATTTAGAGTAGGGGCGGGGATGATGATTGGATGGTGAACCACTACCACAAGCCATTGAATCGAGTCCGGATTAAATTTGTGAAGAAGCTCCACTGAATCGATTATGTGCACCATATAACGACCGCCATGGATGCTCTACGAAATAGCTTCAGATGAAACTCAAACCTGATTGCAATGTTGAAGCTGGTTCTGAACATGGGTGTAATCGAAGTTGCTGAACTTGGATTCAGTCTGGATTTATTTTTTAATGTGAGTTAGATGTTGGTTTTTAATGGAGGAGTAATGGTGTCAGAAATGGGGTTTTTTTTTAGTTTTTCTTTGGGGTTCTCTCTCGATAAAGCATTATTTCATGGGAGGGGAGGGTTAAGTAAAAAAATCCTAAATGTTTATGTCACAAGAGAAATGAAATTTGGTAAAATATTCGAGAGGATCTATAAGACGAAGTGATGAGTAAAAGTATTGTGTTTGGTTTGATGAGAGAGGGCGGGGGATAGAGATGTTAAGGAGAACTAGTGATTTTATGTTAGTTTTGAGTTGGGTCTAATGTCTGCTTATTAATCTGAATTAAATGTAACTATTTTGGAGACTAATAGATTGAATTTTGTTTCTAATTCACCTGTACTGAATTAAAGTCCCTTATTCTCTTATCTTTAAAGGTCCGCACTAGAGGCATGGTGAAAGATTTTTTGGTTCAAAATATAAAAGCTTGGACTAAACGTGTATTAAAAAAAATTCGAGGGACTATTTAGTATATGCCCTTATTGTAAATAATAGAATGTAGGGAAAGATGCCAATTTGAGCCCAAGTTTTGGGTTGAATTTGATTTCTACCCCAAATTTTATAGCAGTGACAAACTTAACCCCAATGTATCCGTGAGTCCTCCGTTAAAAAATTAAGAGAAATAAACGAAAACACAAGAGAAAAATAAAAACAAAAACAGAAAGAAAATAAAACACAAAATCGGCATCGGCATCGCCATTAATTGAAACCAAAACGCAGGCCACCGACGTCTCCGCTTCCGATTGAAACCCAAATAGAGATCCACCACCACCAACACAAATCACCCTCTCACAAATTAAAGCACAAATGAAAACCCTAATCCAAATTCACCCCCAAAAAATGAAATTGTATTCCACATCCACAATCGAACCAAGAAACAAAAAAATGGGCACCTTGTCTAACGCAGCCAAAATTGAGGTCAACATAAGGCGAGTGATCGGTGGTCTGCTGGTGGAATAAAAACACACAAATCTTATCGATTAAGTAATGAATTTCAAAACGTATGGTCAATCGAATTATATATCACCACCTTCCAACATTTATGTTTCAAACCATCGCACTTGCGGTGTGTCAATTCTTATTTGTTTATTGTGTCTGCTATATTTGTACTCATATCTTATTTATAAACTAAGTTGAAGGTTGAAGGTGTTTCTCCTCTTACTCTTGATTATTTATTATTTATCTAAAATGTACCCCAGACCCATATCAAGACCTTGGGAGATAGCTGGAACAAAATATGAGGATCCTAAGATAACAAACAAAATTGCATCTAGTTTGCTGTCTAATGCCTGAATTTTGGAATTGTCGATCAAGTGGGGGTAATTTATCTAAATTTCAAACTTCCTATCTCATGATTTAAATTAATTCCGGTACATATAAAATCCTTTTAGATGGGATAATATCATGTGTTTATGTTGTGATTCACGCAATGGATAGACGTTCACCAATTATACCACAAATCTTCTCTTTGTTTTTAGGACAATTACATTACAAGATCTTCACAAAGTGGGTATACAATCTTAGATATTTCTTTAGATATAGTAACATCTTTTGTGCCAAAAGAAACTTTGTACAAGGTGCACTTGTTAAGCGCCAAAATTACTCACCACCACATGCACAATCATGTAAAATCATTTTCAAGCACACTGTGGCGTTGGAGTAATTTTCGTGTTGCCCTTAGCAACCACCACAAAAAGGAGACATTTATCATACAATTAGATCAAAGATTCATTACTTCGATCAATTTACCTCATGAAGAATTCATGCATGTCAAATGAAAGGAAGTGGGCAGACAAGTTTAAGGACCAATGTTGTTATGATTTTTTTCATGAAAAAGTATAAAGATAATACTAACAGTTGGAGAATATAATATAAACCTTTGCATAACATATTCCCTTTGAAATTTTGGTTTAGATGTAGACCAAAAAGTGTGGAAATATCTTTTTAGAATTAAATAAATTAATTAACCTGATCGTACATTTAGATTTGAGCAGTGAATTTATAGCGAAAATGAAGGGCAAACGTCATTTTCCACTCTGTAGATAAAGAGCTTGTTATTTGTTATTCTTTTTAGCAGGATTTTATAATATTATGCAGTATGCCTCTTATACTACAATTGTTACTTTCTTAGTTTTAATTTATTACATTTTCCAGAAATTTTGTGACACGTGAACTTTTTAAAACAGGACCGCCACCTATTGCCTGGATGAATTTCTTCAAGAAGGTCAATTATCTCTACTTCTTTATGGATGTCTTTCTGACATAGTTTCGTATATTCATTTGTTTTGTAACACCCCGCCCGCCCGGGGGGAGCGAACGGAGCGCCACTCATCGATAAAACTAAACTAATCCACAAATAACAAGGTATAGAGCATCTAAATCCCATAATAAAACAAAAGAAACCACTAATCTCATCTTCAAATTAAATACAACAATTCTCTTGAAATAATTACAACAATCGAACTATCTCGAAAACAAATAAATCTCCAAATGCTCTATACATCAAAATAAATACAATCTTCAAAACTTGAATTCTCGAATATTCTTCCCAAAATAATCCACACTAAGTAAACAATCTCCATAACGCCCCAAAATCCGCGCTAACCTGCCACTAAAAGAAAATATGGGGAAGTACACAATACGACAGGAAATATGCTCAACAAAAATGTTAGCGATGAATAAAACGCAACAATACGAATACGAATATTCAAATCAAATAATGCAAATCTCAATAGCATTTTATGAATAATTTTCTCAACAACACATTAACCGGGTCACTAGGCCTCACCCCATCCGCATATGCTTTATCAAGTCATATCCCTTGGAAGCAGGAATTTTGGCGGGTACCCAATGTCCGTGCCATATTAAAATCTCATGACAACGTGCTTAACGACAACATGAATAATACCACATGAATCAAAATAATTTCAACAATTATTTTTGCAGATTTCAATGAATTTAACAATTCAAAATATGAGTTCAATTAACAAGAATTCAACGGAATAAACACTCGCGAGATTTATGAGCATATTGTGTAAAACCCCATACCTTAAACCACCAAAAATAACCAACATGAATCATCACATAATTTTAGCCTCAAAATCTAATCACACCGTCACGTTCCTCTCGCGAAAATAATCAAATCTCGTTCTAGCCCAAACTCTAGAAAACACCAAATAAGCCTTCTAATCTTATGTTGAAATCTTGAATAAGTTTGGGGCTATGGTTTGTATATGAAAGGGAGTAATTTTGGAGAGTTATTATGGTTGAAAAGTTTAAGAAAAAGTGATTTGAAAAGTCCACCCACGAATTAGTTGATATATAAAGGATTAAGAGTTTGATTAAGAAAAAAGTTCTAATGAGATACAAGTACTAAAAAAGACATTCCGAACGACCGGACCATTGGAATTAGATGAAATTTTACAAAGAATTATCTGAAGATGATAGGAAGCTACATAAAAAATTTCAGCTCGATCGGACCGTTCCATATTTTTAAATATTTTTTTTTTGCAAGAGAGTTTTATATTTTGAGGACTCTTCTATATAATAAAAATTCAATTAAATCTCCATTTTAATTCCGATTTCGAAACCGTTCGAAATTCTCGCCTTTAAAAATAATAACCAACATATTTCAGCAATAAAAATAATTTTATCTCAAAATTTATTTTTCCTCTTAATTTCGAAAATACCCCAAAAATTACGCGGGTTGTTACATGTTTCACCTTTTCTTCGTTCTTTTCTTATATATTATTTATTAACAAATTGATGCCTTTTTTGTTTTGGCATGAACTAGGTTGTTTTTGGTTGCAAGGGTGGAAAGACATGCAGATGATTTATTGGTAATTTGATTTAATTTCAGTAAAATAGTTATATACATGTTCCCCCCCCCCCCCCCCCCCCATGCAGTATCATTTTCTGAAACCAATAAGACCTATTTATCATGCTTATATTTACTGAAAGATAACACGAAATTTCAAAACATGTTTTCTCTTCATAAATCTCCCAGTGAAGTCTAACTTAGTCGTGAGCAAGCTGACTGTTCTACTTTGGATTGTGTTTTGTGTGTGTGATAGATTAATAAGAAACAAACTTTATTGATAAAACTAAAAGGAGATACAAAAGGGAGACAAGAAATCCACCTTGAACAAAAGAAGCTGAAAAAACAGCCTCTTGATAATCAATTACAGAATAATCTTTTCCAAGAATCAATAATGGTATACACGTTGATATCTTTAAAAATGCTTTAATGTCGAATCCCACAAAGAAGCCATGTATCTAACTTGTGTCCACATCACATGAGATAGTAGACATGATGGTATTTTTAAAGTGCTTTGATTTTGAAATTCATAAAGTCGCATATCCAACGTTTTTTGACACCACAGAGATGTCTTATGCTTTGGTTTAAATTTCTCTCCTATTTCTTCAAACTATCTCCCATATCATTGCCAACATGATAGGCTCTAAGGACCATTTATTTAGGAGAGACTACAATTAACTTCATCATAATGTAAAACTTCAGCATCAGTATTGAACAATATCTCCTTTCTTGCGTATCTATACAATGGGATTAGAGCTGTCATTTGGGCAGGCATGGGTGGACATGGGAGGGCTGGATTTGGGCTCGGGCTAACTCTGGGCGGGTTGGATTCGGGTTGGGTTGGGCTAACCCGTGCTCTTTCCTTTTTTGTACTGCCATATTTGTTGCTGCTTTGTATACAGTTTTTTAGCAAAACCTTAAATTGATATGTATAGAGGAGGCTGAGAGAGAGAAGAGAGCGAGGTAGTGAGAGAAGATAGCGGCTCATAAAGAGAGAGAGAAGAGAGAGGTGTAGAGAGAAGAGATGAAAGAGGCTCTACGTGTGTGTGTTTGTGAGAGAGAGAGAGAGAGGTGAGTGGCTGAGAGAGAAACACAGGTTTTGTTGGTGAAACTATATTCGGTAGAAAAATTAGAGATTAGTTTAGAGAAGGGTTTGTTCTGCGGCTTGGGTTTAAACCCACGAGTCAACCCACTTTAACCCGCACATAAAGATGAGTGGCCATTTTCATCTCGTAGTGGGTTGATTTGGGCTCTGAGTGCCACTTCTAAATTGTATAGTGCATTGAGTGAGTAATTCGTTTGATTAGAAATTTTTACTTTTCCTTGATGTTATGCACTAAACATCCTGTCCTAATATTTTACTAATTTTTCCCCCCAATATGCGACCCTGTAAAAAAAGAATAGATTTAACTAGCCTTACATCTCATTTTATTGGTAGTTGTTAAAATCTAATGAGTCCTTGAAATACTCAGGTGGATCAGTTTTGGCCGGGCTTTCAAATTCTTATCCACTGTATTTCATTGTGCGACAACTGAATGAAGTAATGTCAACGGAGTAACAATGTGATTTAGCATATGAATTTGAAGATGGATTCTTGGATCTCCTTGAATATCCATAAGGCTTCCCAAAGCCAGGTGGGGAAACTCTTTCTATATTATCTAATGCAATATGGTTTATATGGAATTGTACTGTTGTGAGTAGTCTATTATGAATAATATAAAATTTTAGAGTAAATCCTATACGTAAAGTAGATTTTACACTAAAATTATACACTACATTTTGTACTCAAACTTTTCCTTCTAACTTTATGGGTAAAACTGAAACCGACCACTGGGGGACAAAGTCATGTAAAATGGGTATTATTTACTAAGATTTTAAAAAAAAAAATTAATCTTAAATACGAACCTTGTTTGATAGGTCTCGGAGAATGCTTCTTGAACATTAAATTTTTAATAACCAGACATGGAAAATGAAAGATATAACTGTTTAAATTTTTGGACGAGAGAGAAAGTTGATTTGGCGGTGAATATTTAAGGTGCATTTTTCTTGTTCATTTTACACTTTGCCGAGGTGGCAAAGGTTTTCACAGCACTATGGAAGCATGAAAAATATTCACCTTGTGTATATTTTATATCACCATTGTTCCATTGGAGATGACCTAAGTAACCTCCCTACATTTGGATACGTAGAGATCTTGTCTTTGGTCCCTTATAGTTACTCTTTAGTTCCTCACATCTGTTTTTTTTTTCTCTTTTTCTCTTTTAATATTCCATAATTAATTTTTGTTTATGAATAATATAAAAAATACAAACATTTTGTTTAGCATAACAAACAAAATACAAACATGGTTTTGCTCTTATTGTGAATGTTGTCCATATGTCGGGATTTGCCCACTTTTTGTTTGGTGGTTTTACCAGCCAATGATCTGGATCTAATTATTGGCATTCAATAATATTATGACCACAACTTCCACATTTTCGTCTCTAATGCATTATCAAAAGGCAATCGATTCTGCTGAAAAAAAGTCGCAATGAGATAACTCGCCGTTGATTCATAAACCCTATCTAGTATGACGAGCCCCACTAACACATAATAAAGTTAGTTAATGCTAGGTCTATTGAGAGTTGACCAGGGCCAATATACCAAGGATCGACATTGATTGAGCCTCTCTAACACTGTCGAAGTGGACTAACTCCCCTCCAAAGTGATCTGCATTTGCTGAATCTGTCTATATCATTCATCAGAATGTATTAGAATTGGACGAACCTATTTAGCATCAACTAGAGTGGAGGGTTCCCATCTTCAGTAAACCACAAATTGGTTCTAGTCGAGTCCATTTTATTCCAAACTACAAATACACAAGAAACCCAATTTGAGGTCCAAATTGGTTTCATCTTATGTTTCCCACTACGAGGCAAAGGTGTGGTTGCGGATGCGATACGGATGCAGGTGTGCCAATTCGAAGACTCCACAAGAAATAGGATTTGGGTGTGCGAGGCAAAAACCAGTGATAAAAAATATATTATTTATTAAGTTTGTATAATTAAGTAATTTTTCACTAACCAATTACGTTAATTTATTCCCAACACAAAGATGGTGTAATGATCTGATGGATGCTTTCTAAGGTCACCTTAGTGATCTAAAAATGCTTGAAAATTGATTACCCCACCCAACTAACATGATACCTAGTCAACCGATCGGTGAGTCATGTGGATGTCTTGGTCCATGACCCTTAAACTCCTCGACATGGTAGCGAACAGGTTGGCGTCCACTTATTCCTTATTCGAGCCATATATACGGGTTAAACGCTCCAGTGCTATGTATGGAGGCCATACATATAATGAAGTCGGTGATAATCAGACTGTCTGACCATCGATACAAAGGAGGTTACAGTAGGTTAATGGGCATCTGGGGGCTATCACCCAACACAATCTAGAACGACGATAGACCATTAGAGAAATTAATGACATTGTTAAAGGCAAACTTCGCATATGAAAAAATGATGTCCTAACTCTCAAGGTTTTATTTGTAGCTAAGCATCGTAAAGTAATTCCAATGCTACGGTTGATAATCTTTGTCTATAGACGAAAGAAGGCATTGGAAAACTGAAGTGAATAACTTAATAATTGCCAAAGTGAATGACAGAGGTGACGCATAATGCGAACATAACTCTATAGAATAATGCTGCGTGCGAAGCTGTGAAACTCGACGATCCCGTAGAAATACATATCTACGACATGCGACACATCGGTGCGATGGCTGTTGGGAATAAAATGGGTCATCTTCGATAATCGATCTACAATCTCAAATGGAATCATAGTCTTTAGTAGTTCGAGATAAGCCTACTATGAAAATCAGTGAGATATCTTGTCGTGGCCCGTCAAGAATGGGGAGAGGAGTGTGAAGACTAATATTTGGTGTGCTGACCCTTATCTGCCTAACAGGCAAGCAAAATAATTAAGAGTAAGGGCATTAGTTCATTTATCATAGTATATGAGAAGAACCTTTTCCTCAGAGTTTTCATGGTGCAAGAGATCTCTATGTTCTCGGCTAGTCCCCCGAAGTGAATCTTTGTGATGATCTTCTCTTGTAAGGAAGGAGTGGGATTGTATGGCCAGAGCTATGAAATAAGAATCCATCACAGGGGAGATGAGACTCATAGGCGTGGAGGCTAGCGCTCGGCTACTACTGGCCCAAAGTACTAGCATACAAATAATGAACCTTATCGAAACCAAATACGAAACCTCGAAGATTGCTAAGGTACGAGATCGAGGACTTGAGGCCCTTGTGACCTAGTTCTCTTCCTTGGTTGGTACTAAATGTGGAACGTGTAACCCTAAACAAATTGGATCACTTAACACAATGGTCACTGATGTTCTTTCTTTTACCTGTTAAAAGACAAAGACGTCTAATAGTTCAAAATGCGACCAAATTGCTTTTAGTTTAATAAGCTACCAAGCGAACATTTTGATTAAAAACTGCACCAATCCTTCTATTGCAATTATCAAAAGATAACTCAAAAACCCCATGATTCTACTGGCTCTGTGAACTTTTTCCCTAGACTGCCCTGATAATGCTGATCCTTCGAACCTCAGAACCCCTTAGGGACTGCTCCCCCTATGGGGGTCTCCTCTGTGAACCTCCATTTGCTAAAGATGGCTTACCTCTCTCCCCAGTCTTTGACCCTCTTCAGAGCCTTGTCTCTTTGAGAGTTGCAGTGTTCTTGGCAATAGAGCAACCGACATCCACTACCTGAGTATACATAGTGAAGGCCGGGTTGCCAAGAAACACCTGCCTAGCCCTCCACGCTTGATAAAGTGATCTATCTTTTTCGCCTCCGTGTTAATCTCATCTGGGGAAAAGAAAGATGACGGATAAAATCCCGCCCGTACTTTGTCACTTTACGATCCTCCTGTAGCAGTCTCAGAAACTCTGTTCTCATACTATAGTGGTGGGAAGTACTTTTCCTCAAACTTAACCCAAAACTTTCTTTTATTCATTCTCGACCTCTCCTCATTAGTGGTGAACGATTACCACCAGTGAAGCGCATCTCCTACTAGCTTGAATCTATCTAGCATTTTCTTATCAACCTCCGAATACTCTACGAGCCATAAATGCCTCTCGATATCTCGCATCCACTCCTGGGAGATAATAAGCTCTGTAGATCCGGCAGACTTTGGCGGATTGCATTTGTTGGGGGCACTCCTAGCTTTCTCCCGTGTAGAAGTAGTATGCGGGGTAGGTACAACCACAGATGGTGGCTGGTCCTGACGCATGGCGACCATAGTAGCTAATATTGTCTATTCTATGATGGCTGCTAAGTCCATAGGTGCAAGTGCTGGTGCCTGTCCATGTAGTTATGACTGGGTTTGTGATATCTCTGACTCGAAAGTTACAATGTCACCCTCTATGTGGATCATTTCCGTGTGTTCGCCATCTGAAAGATGATAATCAAAAGTGTGTCAGTATCATACGAGATAAAAATACAAAGTCTAAATAGTTTAGTTTAACGTATCAAAGAACGCAATGCAGAAAAGTGATGGATGCACTCAAGATCCTAGGACACTCAAACCTATAATGCTTTGATACTAACTTTGACACCCCGCAAAATCCATAACTAGATTGATCAGGTCCAAATATAAATAATATGAGAGTTAAAACAACTTTTATTATTTTAATCATGACTGACTGGTTTAAAATAAAAAATAAATACTGACAATAATAAAATCAAGTAAATAAAATACAACTTTGATATCAATCCCAAAACCATAATTGAATAAAACTACACACTGAAATAAATAACCGTCTGACAATAATGATATCCAACTAGGAATATAAATGAAATGATTCTAACATAATAAAATCCAAATACAATAATTCGACTCACTGACTACTGAAAGGGAAATACAAGTAGTAAAAGGAAATACGATTAATAGAGATGAGCACGTTGACTCGACACCTACATCCCACTAATGGAAGATGAAATGCTAAAACTGAAAATGAATGCTAAGAAAGATCAGGGCTGTGGCGGTTGCTGCTACCTAGGACCTGAAAAATAATTACACAAATCGAATTAAATCTAGCAAGTCTACAATCAGTAAGAATATAACTATATTTGGGTCGCAATAATAATGCATCTCCCTCTTATATTTTAGTTATTTTTAAGTTAACCCAACATAAACAACCTAAATATAACAAGTATGTCTAGTCCCAAGCCCAAATGAACCAATGATACATAATTATAACTCTTCTCAATTATTTATGATTCCAAGGTTCCATAAACTAGTATTTCGTATATATATATACCCTTTGTATAATCTCAGTATAAGAAATAGAATTATATAAGTCCAATAACCACGTGAGTATACCCAACTCACATGCAAAAACAAATAGGTTATGTTTAAGCCCGCACATAAACGTATGAAGGCCTATCCTTATTGCCTTCGTGGATCACTCGTGCGTACTAAGAATAGTTATAGGTTGTCCCATTCATATAACCTCAGAGTAACAATGGGAAAATCACTACGCCTTCCCATATATCGTATAGCCCCCATACCACTACGCCAAAATGACTATTTTATAACTAATTGAAAAAATGATTTATAAGTATTCAGAACACTTATAAAATTTATAATGGTTTTAATCACGTACAAAAATTGTAAGTGTTAATGACTGATGCAAAAATGTTAATATAACACACATTAAGGAGTGTAGTACATGGGATTCGCTCATGTATACCTTCTTTGCCTACAAAGTGTTAAAAAAATATTTCACCTATTTTCATCATTCCCGATTTGGTAGAGTCAAAACCCTCATGTATACCTTCTTCCCACTTTGGATTCCCGCTCACCATCTTCGTCTGATTGTCTAGTCGACACATAGACTCCATCTTCATCACCATCTTCTACACACGGACTCCATCTTAGTCGTTGCTCTCTCTCTCTCTCTCTCTCTCTCTCTCTCTCTTCTCAGGTAACTAATTGTAAGGTTTATGAAAATAAGGTTTGTTTCTATTTTGTAATTGTATCTATAAAGAAACTACAAGTTTTTTAGATTTTACGGTTAGCCTTTTGAGATTTCGATTTTATGACATTAACATTTTGAACTTCCAAATTAGGGTTTTAATTTCAATTTGGGTTTATAACTCTTATACTTGCGATTTAGGTTTGTGTTCTCAAATCCATTCGATCTAGTTTAAATTCATATGTGATTGTATTAATTCATTATATTATATGCTTCATCATGTTCTTAATTCTGGCTACTCATTTTTTATTTATCCCCAATTTTTGCAAATAATTACACATAACACTAATTTCACAAAAAAAAACTATTGATTTTCATAGAAATAACACCAATTTAATAAAAAAAAAAATGTTGATTTTCATGGAAATAGCTATTGATTTGCATGGAAATAAATTTTATGTCTAATTATTTGCAAAAACTTAGGTTAAGTCAAATATAGTATTATCAAATAAGGGTTTTGTGAATATAACCCTTAGGGTTACCTATGATAGGATTCATGATGAAATAAATCACATTGAGTAAACGGTCAAGTATATATAATCAATCAGAAATGATTAGTCATTTAATTTTAGATTGTTTTTTAAAGTTCAAGGCATTTGGGCTATTCTTTGCCATTTTCCCCTTTTTCTTCTTATTTTTCGTCCAAGTTGTAGTATTGTGGACTTTCGTATCAATAATAGTCATTAAAAACAAAGATGTCTTAAACTCAATAATCAAGGCAATATTATATCTGAGAAAGCTAACTAGATAAAAGGAAATTGATATACTACGCCTTAACACATTAAGGGTAAGAATTCTACATAAGTTCATCACTTATGCGTAGGCCACTCATTAAAGCATAATCGGAATATGAATAATGTAACATTCAGTTACGTGAATCCGATTGTCTCTTTTAGTTCTAAGATTGCTTAAAATCAGAACATTTGATTGTTTTTAGGCGTGTTTGTGTATTGCGAACATAAGATGGTAATTATTTACTAAGATCGGTACAAAATCTATTTTCAAGAGTGTTTGTTTATTACGTTCTAAGATTTTTGTTACATTGAAATCAAAACTCTATTTTTTTCGTTCTAAGATTGGACTATATTTTGTCTTTGTCTCTGATTTAGGAAATAGTGTTGATTTGGGTTAATTATTGAATGTAAGTGGATTTTGGTTTTAGTTTTCTAATGAAAATGATTTCTGTAAGGCCTATCTTTATTTTTTTGGCTGATTTATCTTAATTAAGACCCATCAATTATGTTCTAACTAGTATTAACTCCGTATATGTTAATTTTTTTTATTGTGTATGGTTTGGTTTGGTTGTATAAATGCCCATCCAATCGCTGTAGAACAAATATCACCAAAGGAAATATGATTCTGCAACTAGGAGAAACTAAGTTTTTAAAGTTTCAAGAGGTCTTACTTTACACATTCTCTTATGATTGAATGGTTTATATTAAATAATTGTTGAGCTAGTTGTAATGTGCCCTAAATGAAAGTTGCTAATATATTTTTCCTGTATTTGATATAATGGTGTGACCTCTGATTCAGGCTAAAATTCAGGAGCTGGCTGAGCATGTCCACAAAGGCCATATTCCACGATCAATGACTATTCACTTCAGAGGAGAATTTACAAGAAAGGTTGAACACGAGGAACTTTATAAGGGCATTTATTTCAGTTCATGTACTTATTTTTATTTGTATATATATATATTATTTTTATATGAAAAAACTGCTTTTTTCCTCTGTTGTATGGAATTTACCATACCATACATATACTCAAGCAATATTTTACTTTAAGGGTTTTTTATTACTAGAAATTATTATTTTTACTCTACTTTTTAAATTGTTTGTAACAAAATTCTCATCATAGGATATGGTAGTATTGTTTCCCCATGTAGTTATGCCTAATTCTGTTTGATCAAATTTGTTCTAATCCTTGATTGTTGCTGCTTAGATTGCTGATTGGGGGGTCTTGCATGTAAAAGCTCGAGACACCGCAATATATATAGAAGAAACCAAAAAATTATCAAATACACTTTGTTTTGGGAAGGTACTCACATCTGTATATGTAGTACTACTGAAGTCTTCTTTCGCGTAGTAATATACCTTTATTTTTCTGACCCATGAATGTTAGTTGGTGTTAGCTCTTTCTTCTCGACCGGAATTGATCTATCAAATTAATTATAAGTATTTTTCAATGTCATTGCGAAGAAAAATTTCATGATGCTCATTTGAACTGATTAGGGAGTAAAATGCAGTTAAAAGGGGCCTATTTGGTTATATAAAAGATAAAAAGTATTTTTAAATCAACTTATTTTGGGAGTGAAGCGTTTTAATGCACTCATTTAAGATTGTTATCCTCACTTAATGCAGTTGGTTCTTAATCCATTTTGTTCTATTGTATTCTGACATTTTCCAACCATTGATATCCTTTAAGTCTAGATAGACAGTGCAAGGAAATGCATGTCAGCAAAATATCCTGTTGTAGTTGAGGTTGATGTCCTTTATAAACTGAAGTCGGAGGTAAATAAAGTACTTTTCTATCTAACTATTGTATTGTTCTACATAAGTCCCCATTTCATTTGAGGTGAAACATTTTATCAACGAAAATGTAAGACGGTGAAATATATTTTCACCCATATAGAGTTATTAAATAAGTGTATATGCTACAATTATGCAGTTAGGACAAAAATAGTGAGCAAAATATAAGTCTGAATAATCAAAAATGTTTTCAAACACTTTCTTTTCACCTAGGCATAAATATATCACAGTGAACCAACTGGAACCTTAATATTTTAATGTTTCTAAGTGTTGATTTATTTATACTATGGTTTCTGGTCAGATTTTACAGCTTCACGTTCAACTACCTGAAGTTGAAATGCTTTTGGCTCTAATTAGGAAAGTTGAATCATGTCGATCTCGGTGCAATGAGATTTTGATAGGTTCTATGAGCCCATAGGTATCTTTAACTTTGTTGCAAGTGGAACTATACCCTGATATCTTTCATCCTGAAGATTGAATGATGTGACAATGATATTTCTATTTATGCAAAAACTTGAAATGCTTCTTCAAGAATTCTATGAATTTAATGTTAAAATTCTAGAGTTACAACTTTTACGGCAATATCAGTGCGACGATGTTTCGTGGGTTTCTCGCTTTAATGATGTTGTAAAGAATGGTCATAGCCGGGAGGATCACGAAAATGTTGCTGACGAGTTAACTTACATTAAGAAAGGTGGAGCATTGTTGAAAATTCAAGGTCTACTTTGCAGTGTATACATATTTTTTTTTGTTTTAGATATATTTAATATAGTTTGAGACCCCTATCATGTTTTTTATTGTATATGGCCATAGTATCTGGTTCATTTTTTGTTTAGTTGATGAGTTGCCTCGCGTTGAGGTTGAGCTAAAGAAGGTTTGTTGCAAAGCAAAAACTATGAGGGTAAACACTATGCATGCCAATGTTTTTACATTCATTCCTGCTCCTTAATTCTTTAAAATATATTCCATTTCCATACAAGATAATTTTTATTTTCTCTTAGATTTATGTTTCTTTATTGACCGATCATATGTATTTTACTTTCGAGCTCAGTTCATTTTTCGCTACTCTAATTTGACGGTTGTAGTTATAGCATTTCTTTCTAATTTTGTTGTTATAATTTAATCAATTTATTTAACATTTGTACGGGCACTTCACTGTATTATGTCATTGGATTTTATCCAAGAAGTAGTGACAGAGGCGACCTTGTATTCTCCCTTTGTCGATGCCTTTTGGAAATAATTTTTTTTTATTTACTTTATCAAAATTTTAACGTCATGTTGATGTTTTTTAGATTAAATATTGAGAAAGAGAAATTGTTCGCAGATATGTCTAGAGTACTTGATGTTGCTATGCGTTGGGAAGAAAGAGAAAAATCTATTCTTGCATGTGAGGCTGAGATGTCTGAATTTAAGGATGTTATAAGGTTTTGTTTTTATTGTGCTTGTACTGCCTTAACTTATAGTATTTCTCATATTCTCATCTTGTATATTTTCCCACCATATACTTCTAATTGGAATATTTCAGGACTTCTGAGGACGTATTTTCCATTCTACCTTATCTTGATGATGTCAAGGAAGCACAATCAGTGCCTAGGTCTTGGCTAAATAAGGCTAAACCATTTTTCGCTTCTAATTCATCTGGACCATCCACGTCAAATTCTTTGCTCACAGTTGATGCCCTGGAGGTTCATTCGCATTTCCTATATACAGTATTTTCTTTACCAAATTACACTGCTATTAATTTAACTAGTTTTAGACTATATTAAGGACTGACTACTAAATTGAGTGTTGGATTATTCTGAATTACTTGACAGCCTACTTGTTTTTTTTAATGTTAAGTTTCTGTTATGCAACACATCCAATCACTAAAGTCATTAAGTACTGCTTTCGATTCAAATATTAATTATTTATTGGTATAACTATATTATTTTAAGAAATATCAATCTACATTTGATTGAGTTCATTTTATATTTGTGGTAGGGGTTGGAGGCCAACCTATAGAAATGTCTTGCTTGGTGTGAGAAAAAAATTAAGCATTCCTTGTTCAACCAAATTGTCAATGAAAGATCTAGAAGTTGAAATTTTTCTTCATCTGTTGCAAGAGTACTCAATATACTATTCTTAATCAGATTTCTGAACTTCAATGATTTTATTTATTATATTTTTTGTACATGAAAGTTCCCTCTCAGAATTTCACTTGGACAGACGGTGAGGTAGCCAAAAGAACTTCACCTTTTTGAGGAAAAAAGTGCATCGGGATATGTGGTCCTACAAAATAGTGAATTGGTGTCAAAATTTATATAGCAAAACCTAATGGTTTTAACTTGTAATCAATCTGCATTAGCTAGGTTAATATTCTTAAATATGCGTGTAACTACAATATATATTCATGAAATAACATGGAATTCCAACATCTTCTAGAGAGGAGAAGCTTAACAATGGGTGATATTGATGATATTGATCTGATTGAACATCGCCTTAACTATGAACTCCCACCTTCTGGATTGCATAAATCCAGCCTGTGCAAAAACTTCTTTGAATGCTTTACAAGGTTATAAGATGGATAAACACGAGCTTGATTCTGCCTACTTGTGGTTGCAGTTTTCAAATTTCTCGAACTCAATAAGTAGATACATAAATGCCCCTGAATTACATAAATACTCATTTTTTTGATGAATTACAGGCACACTCTCAGGAAGGCTTTACTCAAATTCTGCTTTGACTCTATAGTAGTGTATAAACCCCTGTTCAGGAAACAAAGCCTTTAGTTGAAAAACTACAATAAAATGGCTATACAATTCAAACTGCATCCCAACTCACCTTATAAAAGACAAGAACTTGAAGATTAGGCGAACTTTTGAGTAACTCTGGTAACAACCGCCATTCGCCAATATGGCTAGAACTAAGCTTTATTAGGGTCAAATTATAAAATGTCGGTAGTGAGGAAAGAGAATAGTAGACAACCTTTATTCAAACATGGCAAACAAAATATACAAGAGTTATGTACAAATTCTCAAATTTATAACAATAACAAAGAAGTGCAGAATATACAATGGTAAACAAAATATACAAGTAGGGGTATTTATGTAATTCATCAAAAAAATGAGACGTAAAGATCCCGTCGTTGGCTTATTCTTAAATGAACCTCAATCATTTTTCGTTATTACTCTTAGACAGTTAAAACATAAAGCTTATGTAATGTATGTATTCTTGATTTGAGCATACTCTGTGCAAACTTTATTTGTATCATATGTATTTTTTTCAACAAATTGGACTATCAAGTAAATTTGAATGATGAACTAGTAACTACAGATAATTAATTTGGATACTCGAATCTTTATCCAAATTCCCTAATGAATTTTGTTGTCTAATGCTCCATTTCAAGTGCTGGTTGAGATGGGTAAATGTTTTGTTGATGAGTTTAACAATATGGGCAAATCAGATTGTGCAACAATCTATGAATTGATGGAACAACAAACTCTTAGCATGGCCAAAACTGGGATCAGTAGGGCCAATAAGATGGATGTGAGTTATGCCCATAATTAGTTTTTACCCACTTGTATAGTTTGATAGATTTGATCATTTGTAATAACACTTGAACATCAAACAAATCAAGTCAATATTAATTTATTTGAATAGTTTGAAAAAACAGATAACGCAACAGGCCATTATCAATCCAAATACAGCTGTAACCAAATCATTTTTTATTGCGAGGTTATCGTGGTCGAAGTTTTTTTATATTTGAATTTTATCTTTGGAGATATATTTTTAGTTTTTGGATGGAAAAAATGTTTAATGAATTTAATTTGTTGTTGATTGAACAATGAAATTTCAAAGATTTTATTGTATTCAAATGATCGGGCTGCTTTGGATAAGCCCCTTGTGGCTGAACTTTTTTTTTGTATCGATATTTGTAACAGTTTTAAACACTTATAAAATACGAACAATAACGATTTTAAACACTAACAATATATAAAACAGTAACGGTTGTAAACACTTAAAAAATGGGAAACAATAACGGTTTTAAACACTTATAATGGGTTAATTAGAGCACACATACATCCGAAAATATTCACTAATTGAACCATTACTAATTTCAATTTGTAAGTGTTTGGAAAAGTTATAAAAAAATTATAACCCCTCATTTTATAACAGTTTAAATCCGTTACTGTTTGATTCGTAAGTTTTTTAAAGACTTACAAATCAACGAATTTGGTGTACCCAAGGCTATACGAAAGGACTCCCCCGTTTGCCCCACTCGGGATACGGGTAGGTCAGCAGTAAGATCAGGATAAATGAGACCAAGGTAAGCCCGTCGCAATCACCGGGGTACTAGCATGATCAACGTCATACATGCCCTATTAAATCCCTCCTAGTTGTACCCCATGAGCATACACCCACACTCGGTATATTTGCACATAAAATAATTAAACAATAATCGAGTTGTACTTAAGGATTACTTTAATCGTATCTTAATCTTAGACTAATTATCTCTAATTAATTAAGAATTAAATACCAAGCTAATGCAAAGTCGTTCGAGCAAAATCCCCAACTCGTTCTAATGAAACCCCAAATGTTGTTCGAACCAGAAGCCAAAATCTTTCGAACCAAAATTCCTTTTCGTTCGGATGAGACCCCCTATGTCGTTCGAACGAATTTACAACATCATTTGAACGAGATTGTTGCTGAAGTCATCTTCCCCAAAGTGCAGAAACGTCCATAATCAACTAAAAACCTAACGTTAAAACCTCTAAACATCAATATACCCATTCTCCTTTAAGTATAACGTGTTTAACAACATTAATAATCTATATTAACAAGTTTTAGGCAATTATAACTACGATTCACGAT
Organism: Sambucus nigra; assembly: GCA_949130495.1. Taxonomy (NCBI): domain Eukaryota; kingdom Viridiplantae; phylum Streptophyta; class Magnoliopsida; order Dipsacales; family Adoxaceae; genus Sambucus; species Sambucus nigra. Next base: position 118,916 of record CASBWL010000168.1, on the reverse strand, counting down.
TCAATTTCAGATTATAAGTTTTGAACCCTAAGTTCATAGTTTAAACAAGATTGTTCAAATTTATTCAAATTCGTTCTCAGATTTGATTCAATGATCAATTAAAGATGAGGGTTTTATAAGTTATAATTGCATGATTTATTGGTTCAATTAAGGGATTCAATATCAAACTACCCTAGTTCATCAATATGTGATTAAGGCTTTAGCAAGTAATTAATCTAATTATGAAAATTAGGTTTCGATATGATTAAAATCATATTTTATGAATTTAGGTCAAATTCCAATGAACTACTAGTATTACTCTAACACAAACTTAATTAAATTCTTAATCAAAGTAAACTTGTCTATGACTGATTGTACGAATTAAGTCCCAAATCTTCAATATCTTTAATCTCAATTCCTCTCTTCACCTCCATGCTAAGGTTTGTCTCTAATGTGCTATGAGTGTTTAGGTTTTGTAAATTAAGTAACTAAAGGTTCTATCCTCGAAATTGGGTCTAGGATAAAAAAAATAGCCTTAACCCAATGAGCCCAAAACATGCTCCAAATGGATGGAAACTTTGTTTAACCATATAGTAATCCAACACACTAATTCCATTATTTTAATTTAAAAAAGAACTTTCTAAATGTCCCAAAAGTCAACCCGAGATAGAACATATATTAATAAATTGATTATCTCACTAAGTTAACTTATTTTCCAGTACAAGTCGATTAAGTTAAAACTTAATTATTAATTAGTCAAGTGTGACTCGACATTATAAGAAACTACTTCACGATCCGTGGAACCGGATACCAAGGGAATAATCCAATCAAGGAAACCTCCGACACCTAGTTCCTGATCATACGAATCACATAACAATATATACATGCATATATATATATATATATACTAAGTCGTGTATCACATGTCACGACAGGCAAATAATTAATTAGCTACACAATTTAAGTAAATGCACAGAAAATCGAGGGTATTACACTTGCGCAGATGAAGGTGGAACCGATAGGGGTGCACACTTGATCCAAATTCATATAGGTCTTCCTTCTCCTTGAAGGCGATCTTCCACTCATTTACTCATTTACTGGCCGTACACAAATCTGGTGGTACCCGTTCCACAGATCCAACTTAGAAAATACGTCGGCTCATTGGAAAATAAGAAGTTTGTACTTGGATGTAATCTTATTAATGTGAGAAGGGCAAGAACGGTACAATGCGCCATACTCTCTCTCAACAACTTTTGGGCACACATGTTGGACACCTATCTCTGCAGCTGCTCATGCTCGACAGGTGCTATACGGTAGAGAGGTAGATCGAGCCAAGGGCCCCCGACACAAAATAAATTGTGTGATGAATGTCTAGTTTTGTCGTCATTATATTGGGTGCAAACATCCGGAAATGCATTCAGAATAGCCCTCATGACAGGAGGAATCTCCATCCCTGCTCGTGGGCCTCTGAAATCAATGCCGATGTAGTCACAAATCAAAAGGGTAACTGAAGCAAGGACGGAACGCTGAGGCCGCATTAGAAGAAGCTTCGTCATGCTCAAAGGTAGATGTTTGGTGGATCGTAATAAATAATACCCATGTCAAATTGTCATGGTTAATCCATAAGTTGGCAGAATCACATCAATCACAATGCATATGTCAAAATTCAAATACGACCCGATCAAAAATGGGATGTGGCACTATTTGATAGGGACCAAAGTGGTTCCGCTACCAACCCACCCAGCCGATACAACACGAAATCTACAATGGTTCCACTAGTAGGTTGAGCTTGTCAACCATCTTCGTCGAGACAAGATTGTCACTGGAACCTCTATGACTCTATCAATGATCACGGTGCATAATTTTCCTTGGATGGGCAACATATTTGAGGCCCATATATATATATATATATGATTTACCAAAGTCAAATGTGTCATCATAAGAGGATTTTTCATATGACCATATCTAGTAGCCTAGCAGTGAAGGATATTGTAGTTGGACTTCAAAATCATACATATTTTAGACATGCTGTAAGTTTTCTGAACAGTTTTGTTGAATATTTGGTAGTAGTAGGTACTGATTGATATATTAAACAATTTAATCTTGCGCCCTTTTAGAGTTCCACTTTATTTCTTGGGACATTCCAATGTAAATGTCAGTTATTATGATACCAAATGGCATCAATTAACTTTTGTTCCTGACCTTTAGTTATACAGTAAACTTTTTCCTAGGAAGTTAAACTTTAAACTAAAGACTAGTTTTTTAACCAAGTTGGTAATATATTAGCATCACCTGAGGGTCTAATATTATGTTCATTCAGTTTATATTTGTGTGACAAACTCATATAATTTTATTAATTGAGAGAAAATCCTTAGATGGTTTGGATACATATGTGGACCCGTAAGGAACTTTTTAAGGAGGAGTGATTTAGTTAATATTTACGATAACATTATAAGACGAGATAGACCTAAAAGGGGCCTGGCAGTGGCCATGAACACTTCTTTCCAACTTTGCATATGCCTCTTTTACATGATAAAATATCTATACTAAAAATGGCCCCTAATATTAAATTTTAGGTACTATCAATGTTATGGGTTTCTCTGATTCGGGGTATGGTTATGTATGGGTACACAATACATAGTTTTCATCGATACACTATAAAGTGGTTAAAGATGTAGGTGGTTTGGGTATGTATGAGTACATAGTACATAGCTTTGGCCAATACGCTATAAAGTGGTTGTATATTTAGGTGATTTGCTATCTATGATCATCGATGGATTTTAGACTATGGTCACTTTAGTTTAGTACTATAGGCGTATTTTCAATTATATTAGGATTAATTCATTATAATTACAAAGTTTTTTCTAATATCCACATTCATTGCTATCGTGACCACAACTTCCATATTTGCTTATTTTGGTTTCGTGTTAAAATCAGCTCTACCCAAAATCCGTCCCATTATGCCTTTTGTGTCTTTCGTGTCGAGTCCTATCGGGCTCGTGTCCTGTTTGGGTCATGTTCACCCAAACCCAAACCCAGTAAGAGATCATTTGGGTTGTGTTGTCTGTCATTGCTCCCCCCCCCCCCCCCCCCCACTGCTGAATAAACACCCTATATGAGAACTTGTGATTGAATTGTAGATCTTCTTCTTCAGTACCACGAGCCCTACTAGAACATAAGATAGTTAGTAATTAGGGCGAGATCTATTAAGAGTTGACTGGTGTTGACCGGGTCCAAATTTAGCACCGATCATCATTGAACGAATGTATCTAGCATCAACCACAATTGAGGATCTCTGGCTTTAATAAACTAATTCCTCTGTCCCAAACTAAGAGTCCCTATCCATTTTTTGTATATATTAACGATACACTATCAATGGTCAATGTCAACACTTGTTTCCTATCATGCAATTTGGTACGTTGATTATGTCTATTAAAGGAAAGTGGACTGTTCATTTGGGACAACCCAAAAGGAATAGTGGACTCTTAACTTGGAATGGAGGGAGTATATATTTTTAAAACATTCATTGAAATTTATCAAGCAAGATCCATATTTAATGTTAAATTATATACAAAAAATATTGGGGCAAAACATTCATCTTACATCTCTCTCTCTCTCTCTCTCTCTCTCTCTCTCTCTCTCTCTCTCTCTCTCACTCTCTATTTTTTTTATTTTTTTATTTTTACTCATAAAGTTGAAAGAAAATTATTGGAGTACAAATTGAAGTAGTGTATAATTTTAGTGTAAAACCTACTTTACAGAGAGGATTTACACTAAGAGTAGGGGTGCCAATTTGTGTTTTTCGGTTGTGTTTGGGTTTGACACGACACGATATCGTTGGCACGATAAATACAATTTAGATGTGTATATACGACACAAAATCGTGTTTTTTAGCTAACATGAACACCACTAACAAGGTAAATAATTTCCACACCCAATTAAGCAAAGTAGTACACGAAAACACGATTCAAAACATGAATGTCACGACAATACATGATAACAAGAATAACACGCGTCATAATTTTGATACGAACACGACTTCACAAAATCCCTACACGAGCATGACATATCATGTCAATTTTGAGTCGTTTCGTCTCTGTTTTCGTGTCGTGTACGTTACCCGATTGTTGTTACCTCATTAACATTTTTATCAATCCATCCATGGACCTTTAATGACCAGGTTGTTGTGTACGTTCGTCATGGCGTCATGTAGGACCAGGGGTAGTGGTGGGGCAAGCATGGCAAGAAGGAGAAGCATTGCAACAAGTACCTAAAAAGTTATGTGGTGAGATATTGATGGTAAAAGATTATGCTTTAAGGGAATATCAATGAAGGGTGAAAGCTTTTTGTATTTGTGACACCCCGCCGAATTAAATACTGGGCGATCACTCCTTTATTATATTAAATCAAGGTTAACAGTTGGTTCATTCTCAGCATCACTTTCGATAAAATAAATTTTCCAATTTAACACCCTAAATAATTAAGCTAAGTGTCAAAAACATTTTTCATACCAACTTTCCAAATTTTAATTAAAGAAAAAGATTTATTTATTTAAAAGAACATTTCTACAATTAAGAATCACACCACAAAAAGCCAAATAACATAATACATTCGTCAATCGAATGTCAACATATGAAACTAAAATCACAAATCCATCCTGAATAAATCCCATAGAACAATACCGAAAATAACTGAAATCTAAATGTCCCAACAACAAATGAAATGATGAAAAGGGGCGACACGTGCCCAATAAATGAGAGTACTAGGAGTGGAGTCAATAACGGAAGCCGTCTACTCAAGTGACCTGCAACCCCCACCTAAGCTGCAGCTCGTTCTTCTCAAGGGATCCTAAGCAAGACGCCCCTGTGGCTGGGCACCTGAAAATATACATATATATACAAGAGAGAGAGAGAAAGAAACGGGTCAGATCCCGAAAGTGTGTTTGATTTAAAATACGTTTAGCAAGTATTTAAATTGATACAGGCCAATGCAACAACATATTAGTACGTCCCTCTCTTGAGAAAATACTCACCTCTCTTCTAATGTGCACACCTATCGCACTAACCTTCCCAACGGTTTGTTTTAACATTTATCATACTAGTCTTTCTAAAAGATTTAACTTAACTTAGATTACTCGAAAGATATACAATACACGATTTCAAGTTAAAAAGATGTTCCAATTTGTAGCCAAAGTTCTTTATGTTTAACTTCGTAAAAATTTATAAAGTACCCGTGACATTTTATACTTTCTCAAAACAAGTATTTATAATATAAGTCAACAACCATGTCCTACTTATCAAATCACAGTAGTCAGTCTCAAATTTCATAATCTCATATATATATATTAACTACTCGTATAATATATATATATATAACAGCACCCCGAATAAAACTATGGTGCGTGCATACTTCCACTATCCAAACCCCATACCACTCAAATCAAGGGGAATACAAATTCAGAATCACTCTCGAATTGTATTAACACATACACAAACAATATCGAGGCGAAGCATAGATTCCAAGTCTCTAAGAGGATGGCACATACTTGCGTCTCTTAGGACCGTCTGAACTATCGATTCGATAGCCTGTACCAAGGATATCTATCTTCTAGGGTACAAGTCAATATTACCCATAAAGGTCCCATCGAGATAAGACTGTCCCAGCGCGGTAACCTCAAGGATAGCAAGTAGCGCGGTATGTTTTTCACATGCATATAATATATGTACACATAATCATATAAATATACCACTTTATCATATTAATATAGGTTCTTCTCATCACCCGTAATTATACCATTTATCCTTAATTTCACAGCTATAGAATTACGTATAAGGTTTTATTCATAACCTTAACTCGAAGGGTTTTCTCACTTATTACCTAACACTCGTGGATTATATCCCCACAAATCTGAAATTCAGTGACTTTATTAGATTCCAACGTAACTCTCTTACGCACCTCGCCCTTTAAATTCATAAATCTAACAACCTAAGGTAAATATCCCATAAATATCATTCTCGTTGAATATTAAAGGTTCCAACATTATTTCATATACCCTACTGGTCCTCAATGTCTCCCAAATCATTTTATTTAGAATGCCCAAAAATCATTTCACGATAAACTTAATTTAACTAATTAAACAAGGGAAATAGGAGTCTGCCAGGAGGGGTCGATCGATCGAAGCTTGGGGCTCGATCGATCGAACCTTTGATCGATCTAAGCTCTAGGCTCGATCGATCGATCAAGCAGGTCTGGGCAAAATTCCGCAGAATGCAGTTACGGGATTCATCAAACTTCTTCATCCAAAACTATGTTTTTCCATTCTAATCGTCCCAAAAATCCTACTATCATCATCATAACATTATACCAGGTGTTTATAACGTAAAGCATGTGTATAACTATCATTAAACATGGATTTTCAACCTAAAATCATGTCCAATTATCAAGAACCCTAGAATTTTCTTAAACAGATTTCTAATGAATCTTTCTCCAATATTTCTTTATTATGATCACCAAATTTCATGGATTATTACCTCTACATGGCAAGGGTTTCCATAATTAACATATACATCAATACTACATGGGTTCTCCTATCAAAAATGGGGTTTTCTTCCATAGCTTTTATCACAATTCATTCCTACGCTAACATGAAGTTTGCATCAACGAAAATAGCAAGTTTAAACACTTGCCTGCGATTTTGGTATGCAGATTCACGGCTGATTTTTGGTATGGCTGCGTTCCTCGACTCGTGATCTACGCGGTGGTGCTGGTGGCGGTGCAAACCGGTGGCTTTTTGGCCGTGGATTGCCTTGGAGCTCTCTCCTCTCTTCTCCAATGGCCGTCACTTGATTTGTGCATGTTCTAACCCTAAGAGACTGACCTAATGGCTGATATAGGTTGGCTGAAATTCGTGGGTTTAATTACCCACTTATGTAAAATGACTAAAATACCCTCCCGGGGCACCAATTAGGCCTAAAAACGCCTCGAGGCCCAAACTAAACCCCCGGGTACACTTTTCTGACTATCTCGACCCCTCCGGACGCGTTGGCGCACTCAAAACGACCATACGAACAACTTATAAAATATTTACTTTTTATTTAACAAAATTAGTCTTGACGTGACACGGGCACGTCCCGACTTAAATTTCTGAAATAGTCATTTAATTCACTTATGACATTCAATATAACCAATATAATATATTACTATGCTCATTAGTAATATTCAACAAGTTTCCCATAATTACTAACTCTCGTCACGTTAATAATTATTACATAATTAATTTCCGAATTTTTATTAAATAAACCGTCACATCAAATTTAATAAATCCCCAAATTAATATAGCATAAAAATACGGGGTATTACAGTATTGTATGTTGATTATTATCATTTTTGTTAATCTTTCTTTTGTGAATGAATTAGTGTTGTTTAGTTTGTGATTTTTAGGGTAAATTATAGTAAACCCCCCTAAAGTATAAATGCTTTACAAACCGCTCAAAATGTGAAAAAAGGGATAAAAACTTATTTTTGTGTATATATATATTTTTTACACTTTGGGTGGTTTGTATACTTTAAATTACCCTTTTTTTTATAAGGTTATCTAGATAGTGTCTTAATGACAAAAAGACGGGAGAAAAATACTCCGAACTTTACACAATTTTTTTTCTTAATTTAGTCTCTGTTTTTTGGTTAATTAATTTTTAATTTAGTCCCTTAAGTAATGTTTCTTTTAATGTTTAGTCCAACTTGTTAGAAAAATGTTTAGTCCCTAGGAGTGACATTATTACATGGAAAGTCACATCAACCGGACTACATAGTTAATGTCACTAGTAGGGACTAAACATTATTTTTGAAAATATGTTGGACGAAAAATTAAATAAAAAATATATTAATGTTCAGTACCTACAGTGATATCATCACACACACATATAGTTAATGTCACTATATGTACGTTAATGTCAACTATCAAGGGCTAAACAGTATTTATGAAAATATGTTAAGGACTAAAAAATATATGAAAATATATTTTGGGCTTCTTGTTAAATGGCTCCTATTTTTAAAAAGGTAAACAACTTATTAACATTTTCATTTTGGTCCTAAAGTGTTGCTAAAATTCTAATACCAAGTGTCACTGAAGTAAGAGAGCATATCACCCATCTCATTTTTCACTCTTTTTTTTTCTCTTTTTAAAGTAATTTGTATAAAAGTATAATTTTTGAATATTTTTAAAAATTTGTAACCAATTGCACCTTTAATTTTGAAACTTATTCGTTGGATAATTTTTTGTATTTAATGCAGTATATCTAATGTATTGAGCTGTGACAAAACACAGTTATCTTTTTCCTTTCGATTTTATTAGGTACATAGACTGAATAACAATTGTTTATTTTACATTAAAACACATTGTAAATTATACCTTCTCTTTGACAAAATTAGAAAAGAGATTTGTTGTATGTCTGGTAATTATAACGTTCATTTGAATATCAAAAGAAAATTTGACTTAATCCCCCCAAAGTTGGTATTTTCATGCCACAATATGGTGGTGCTTAATATGAATCCAATTTGGGAAAGTAAGGAAGTAATCCTGCATATTTTAAAGGGGAAGCAGGTAGTGGTCAATGATGCAAGAGAATATTTCACTTGGTCAATGGTGTTAAATGTTTTATTTTGACAACTCGATGCCCTATATACCCTCAAAATATTCCAATGGGTTGGAACAATCTCGTTTATCACAAAAAACTCGTCAAATATTTAAAAGTCCATAACTTCAAGTCCATAGTTCCAAAATTCATAAAATTTATATATTTGAAATTTACTCATCAAATCAAACCAGATCCAAATTGGATATATTTTGATGAAGAAATGACATAAACAATTTTTTTGTTCATGTAAAAACTACATTTTTCGTCAATACACCTTCGGTTTCGACGATTGTGTCGCTCGCACGGATCAATAAATGTGAGGAGCGATTGTGCCGCTGGCACAAGTCAATAAATGTAAGAAAAGGAGAGAGAGAGAGAGAGAGAGAGAGAGAGAGAGAGAGAGATCTGGCGAGGGAGGTGGGTTCTGACGAGGTGGAGTGGGGTGAGGGGGAGGGGGGGTGGAGCTTCTAAAGAGAGAATGTGTGATATGCATGTTTTTAGAGACTGAGAGATTAGTGCATATATAATGAGTATGGGTGAGAGAGAGGGAGCTCCGACGGGGAAGGTGCTAGTTCGGAGAGGCGAGGTGGGGTGGGGTGGGGTGGGTGTGGAGTAATGTACATGTAATATCTTACTGAGAATAGTATATGAACATTCAATCCCATCGTATACATTTTTCTCAGTTGAACTCAACTAAGCTAATGCTAAATCATAGATGAACATTGAGATTCTATAATGTGAAAAAAAGATAAATAATTACATTTCTCCCATTATAGTGAATATGGATATAAACACATATAATTTTCAACTAAGCAGCAACTGTACTAGAGGAAAAGTGAGTAGTGACAACATTATTAATCTCACTCATCATATGTGTGCATATAGCCCTGCTACCATATGTCCCAAACGTTGGTTCAAAAAAGGAGCTCACCATATTCTCCAAACCCTCCACACTATATTTCATAAAACTTGGTGGTGCTTTCTTGTTCAGCCAAATGCATGTATTTTTGCATGTAGTTCCTATGAACCGGGACGATAACTTGTGCTACAAGTAGGGCTGTACTCGGATATTCGAAAATCCGCATTCGTTCGATATCCGAATCCGAATTTGCGAATATTTATTCGAAAAAATACGAATATGGATACTCTATAAAAATATCCCAGAAAATGGATAGGGATACGGATACGGATAGTACTAGTATCCGACACGGATAATCCGTATACGATGCTGAGTATCCATTTTACTGGATATCCATTTTACCGGATATCGTCTAACATTAGTTTAGAATATTACTTATATAATATTTTAGGTATAAACTAACACTTAAAAAATAAAAGTTGGGGTAGAAGTTTAATTATGAAAACTTTAAAATCTAACCTAATAAATTTAAAACACAAACCATTTTCCCCATTTGCCCAAAACACACATTTGCCAACCCCCCCCCCCCCCAAATCGGCTCAAATTCTCTCTCCATCCTATCCAGTCACCGGTCGCCGACGACTAAACCCTTCCTAATAGCCGCCGCCGCCGACGAAACCCTTCCTAACAGCGGACGATGAAACCCTTCCCAATAGGTAATATTTTTACAGATCTTTTGTTCAAACCCTTCCCAACAGTCGCTAGGGCTCATATTTTTTGGAGTTATTTATTGGAGTTAACTGTTGGTGTTATCTAGATTGGGGTTAACAGTCGCTAATATTTTTTGTTCGTGTTCTTGTGGGTGATTCTTTGCCATCACTTTGGATGTTTGTTCTCCTCTTGTTATTAATATAAACATATTTGTTTAGCCAATCTGGTTTGTATTTGTTTACTAAAAAAATGAGAAATAGATTTGTATTCGTTTGAAATCGCATTTTTATTTTTGATACACATGATTACTGCAGTGGTTGATTAATATATTAAGCCAGTCTGGTCTATTTTCATTTGTTTATTATTATATGGAATCTCCTGACCTTTAACTTTTAATTTAGAACAAGGGAAAAGGTCCACTAAGTTGATAGTTTTCGCTCCTAATTTTGTTTTGATTGAAAAATCACAAGTTAAACTCCAATAGAAAGACAACAATAAGGTTACACATAACTATTAGAGTAATTTTATATTCTGATCAGTAAGTTGTTGAATTATTTCCTAAATAGATATTAAAGGTTAGTACTTCATTTATTACTAATTTTCTATAGAGTTTATATTGTAGCTTTTTTAATAGTTATTTTTTGCGATGGCTAAACAATGTAAATGGATAACGATATTATCCGAATCCGAGGTATTCGAGCGAATACTGATAGTAGTTTTAACTATCTGGGTGGATAAGGATGCGGATATGGATAGTGCATCCAAATAGCGGATACGAATATGGAAAACATGGTATCCGATCCGTATCCATCCGTTTACAACCCCTAGCTACAAGCCGACATATCTTCCGCCTTAACCCTTTATCACACACAACCCACTTGAATTGCTTGTAGAACAAGTCATCAAAAGCCTCACCAAATTCCCTACTTCTCTTTTTCACAACATCTCTATCAATAAACCTCCCACCCGAAAACAAGACTAGATCCTCCTCGCTTAAAATATGCGTAAGTGTCCCGCAACTCTCTCTTATGTAAACCGACGTGTAATATTCAACGCGCTCATCATGTCCTTTTAACAAAGAATATCCCATAAGGTCACCAAATTTTGTGCCCTTCAGATTCATTAAGTACTAATGATTATTCATCATGAAAAAATGGGACAAGGTGGTATCCTCGTATGCCTTGCCCCATATCTTCAAGTTGATCTCGAGCACCTTTACTACGTTTTCAACCTCATTTAAAAGTACCACTTTTTCAAATCGCTCGTGATTCCAACTCCATTGAATTTGTAAAACTTCGTCTAATACGGGTTTATAATAATAGTTGAGAAGTTTGTTGGAGAAATTGGTGATGAAGCTTACAAGCCTCGAGACACTACCATTTAAAGGAGGACTAATTTGCCCTTGTAACTGAACTTGAACTGATAATTCCTCAAAAAATCACACAAGCCCCATTCACTACTTTATTGATAAGATCCCTTGTTTGAGTTTGAATTTCATCGCAAGCCTTACCACAAAAAAGCCGGTTGAAATTTATTCTTAATTTATTGAGATCTTTGTTGCAATTTGTGAATGTATTCCCAAATTTGATAAAATCATCCATTCTAGATAGGACTGAGATCTTCGCAAAGAAATTTACTGCAAAAAGGGAAAAAGTGTACCAGTCTTAATTGAATCAACTACTAAATTGGTTTTGCAAAAACATTTATTCTTACTTGATTTCTTGTTTGGCGCTATGTTCTTCAGCAAGCTTCTTACCAAATTGAGTGAAAACAAGTGTACCAGATTCAAACCAAACTTCACTGCCAAAACTAGAATATGATAAATCCACAATAACCCAATGGTTATGTTATGTGGGATGAGAATATTGTGACACATAAAAATACAAACTCATTGCTTAGGCTTTACTTCCACTCATTGACTGAAACCTTCATTCTTAACAAAACTAAAGAATGCAGGCTCAAGTTATGTTATTTTATGAGTGCACTCACAATACTTCAATTGGGTATACATCATATAATTCCAAATTCTGAAAATGAGAAAAAAAAATAGAAAGCAGCCAAATTTATTTGTTTGAACACAGCGGTTTGGATTTTTTTATATTAGTAATAAGGTTTTGTCCAAGGATAATACTTGGTGGACTCTTGATTGGGACTCAAAATTGGGACTCCCGTTTACGTGGCGTGTTGTCATTGGTTGATCCTTTATAAACGTGGGTCCACGCGAGCGACAGTAACCAATCGCGACACGCTATCTCAGCGAGTCGCGATTTTGAGTCCCATGTTTGAGTCACCCTAGCATTACTCTTTATCCAAACAATGACTTTTGTAAATTAAGGGGTTTGAAAGATTCACTTTAAAATCTCTTCACCCTATAATTCTTAAATGATTAAAAATTCTCTCTTTCAATGTACCATGGCACTGTTCTTCAATAATAACAAAATCGTTAGGTAAAATTAAAAAGGGTTAATTGCACATAGGTCCCCTGAACTTTGACCCCTTACACTTCACCACCTTAACTTTCACTTTCTGTAGTTAACCTTCCAAACTTTGAAAATGGTTACAAGTAACCCTCTGTCGTTCAACTCCGTTAGTTTTTGCCGAAAAAAGTTATGGTTGCGCATCCTAACATAATCATAGTTTTTGGCAGAAAAAGTGAGGCCATTTTCATCCTAACATAATTTTTTATAAATAAAATCTTAAAATAATAGCAAAAATATTTAAAAAGTAAGAAAATACAAAAATATATTTTAAAAATATAAAAATCGTAGAATTATTTTACAAAAATTGAAAAATTCTGAAAATAATAAAAAAATTCAAATCTGGAAAATTCAAAAAAAATATTTAAAAATACTAATAATTATAGAAAAATACATTGAAATACAAAAAAAAAAGTATGAAAAATCATAAAAAAAATATATTGAAATCAGGGAAATAAATAAAAGTAAGAATTGGAAAAAAATACAAAATATTATTGAAAATCATTTAAAATTAGGAAAATTACAAAAACAGTAATTAAAATTCTGAACATTACCAAAAAAATTAAAAAATTTGGAAAGAACATTAAAAACATTTAACAAAAACAAATATTGAATAGTAAAAAAATAGATTTCCAATAAAAAAATATTTTCAATAAGTAAAGAAGAGATTTCTAATATATATAGAGATGAAGACTCACCTACATCATGATGTATACATCACACCATACATAACACCTAATTCTAGGCCCTAAGAAACTTTTTTTCCATATTTTTAATTTTTTTCTTGAAATTAACCTTCCAATCAATCCATATTCAAAAAATTAGGTCAAAATACATTTTGTAGCTATTTTTAAAAAAATAACAAAAAATTGTTGGCACAAACCCTTATAAATAAGGTATTTTGAGCCTTTTTTGTGAATTTTTAAAAATAGCTACAAAATTTATTTTGACCTAATTTTTTGGACATGAGTTTAGTGGAAGGTTAATTTTAAGGGGAAAATATAAAATTTGAAAAAAAACCGTTTTTTAGGGCTTACAACTAGGTGTGATGTATGGATGATATATATATATATATATATATATATATATATATATATATATATATATATATATATATATATTAAGGTGGTGAAGTGTAGGGGGTCGAAGTTCAGGGGGCCTAAGTGTAATTAACCCAATTAAAAAATAACACTACAAATATGGAGAATAAAACTTTAAATAATTGGGGCATTAGCTAATAAATCCCTTAAACGTCGATTTATATATAATCAGTCCAAGAGATAATCATGTTTGATATATTAAATCCATAAACTTTTTAGTTAATTAACGATAAGTCCAAACGATACACGTACACTTATTAATGTAGATTCAATTACACTTGTTGATGTAGATACAATTGCAATTGTAACTAAATCTACATTAATAAGTGTAATAATATTTACACTAATAATTGTAATTGTATCTATATTCATCATTGTAATTGTATCTACATTAATAATTGTAACACACGTGAACTTATTGAAAAATTGTTTTTAGTTTGCCCTTATAATTAATTTCTAAAGAGTTTAAGGATTTATCATCACGTTTCCTCAATAATTATGGAAGGTCAATATGTGTGCTATGTGAGATAGTGAAAATAATTAGAGGGAAACTCGAATTAGCACAAATGGATTCTAATAAAGTGTGCGCTATTAGGGCACGCATTGTGCACGTTATCAATTTGATTAAAGAAAAAGTAGGTGCTGATTTATCATTAATCCGAGACCAATCAGAAATACGACACAAAATGGTGTGACACACAAATGTGTCACACCCATATTGGTCTGTGTTTGATCTCCACTACTGTTGGGCTCGAACATAAGCGAATACGGGTGCAACATGTCACTGCATCGCACCAAATGTGTCATATTTGTGAGTCAGCATAGGACTCCTCATTTATTTAGATCGTGGTCATCCTTTCTATTTAAGAATACACGTTACCAAGACTCGACATAGGGTAGTAATTCTTAAAGCGTAATACTAGGGGGATGTTTTTTGGACGTTTTTTTTAATAGAGTGATGTGTCTGTACACATTGAGTGGTTTGCAGTTTAAAATGGGATCCATTACAAATAACACCAGATATATATTTGACACATCACATTGTCCAAAAAAGGGTCCCCAGAAGTATCTCCATAGTATTACTCAACTCTTATCACTACAACAAGTTAACGGGTTACCCATTAGGCATATAAAACGGTGATAAGAATTCCCTTGCACACTATAACTCCCTTTGATTGTCGGGGAAGTTAAGAGGGAAAATGATTCCCAAGAAAAGTGAAGTGAAGGAAAATGAAAGTTATTTTCTTGTGTGTGTTTGTTTAACAAGAAAAGTTATAGGAATATTGCTGAAAAAATGTGCATGTGTTATAATTTTACAATAAACAAATGTATAATATATATTTTTATTTAAACCACCACAAAATAAATTTAGTAAACAACCCGAAATCTTAAACATTATAAAATACAAAACAAAAATGAGGAAAAACATTTAATTCGTATAAATATCGATAAATAGTGTGTTATTATGAAGAGTTATTAATAATAATGGTAAATGCGAGAAAATATTTTTCATGATAATATACCAAAGTTCCCTTTAACTTTCATGAAAAATCTGAATAATTTGTAGGATTTTTTTTGAAAAGTTTTTCCTGCAGAAAAATTTGAGAATACGACTGTTATCGTCTAAAATTGGTGTTTGGGTTCTGAAGTCTTAGTTATTAAATTTCAATAATAAACAATATTAAATAAGAAATTAACACTTCCAAAGTGCTAATTTGGGATGAATAAAAGGGGATGCGAGATAAAGAGGGAAATCAAAGATTAATGTGGTTCGGCCCAATGCGGTGCCTACATCCACAGGTGCAGTGTTGATGGTATGCATTTATAAGGGAAATAGACATGAAAGTAATAGTTATAAGCTCTCAAAGTTTTCTCCCTAGAATTTAGCCTATAGCCGTCAGGTAGAATAATTTCGGATCCCTCATTCTGTAGGATTAAATGTTATTTATAGTAGTTATTAGAGAGATAATATAGTATGAAATATGGAGTGACTTTATAAGTCAAGCAGTTACACCTTTTACATTTCAGGGGATAGATAATGATGAGTTTATTATAGCATAATAAAGGAGGGATATTACGTAACTTCCCTATGTGTGCAGGTGGGACAAACGTGATTGTTGGAATTCCATCACGTGATGTAAATGTTGCAATGCTGGAGTTAATGGGATTTAGTAAAAACTGTTAACTAATGAGACAATTTGTTACACTGTTGATCCAAGAATATTTATACTTGAGCCGATCTCCTTGCTTATGCCCGACCAGATTTTAGGCTCGCCGACCTCTCTTTAAGCCCTTAATGAGGACATGCGTCACCTCCTGAGAGGTCCAGGAGGTCTTCCATATTTAAGGTATAACAAATGCCCCAAAGACTTCATTCATGGATGGAGTTTATAGTGGGTTCTCTCAAGTAGTGAATCTTCGGAGTGGTTGCTAGGTGAAACCAATGGACGAAGTGTTAGATTCTTCTCTTCTTTGGTGAATCTGGTCGTCTTAGATTCTTCTCGGTGTACGTCAAGAAGTTTAACTAGAAGAAATTTTTCATTCTAAAGTTTAATTTGACATGTGTCGATAGCTGGATTTTACGCTTGTAGTACTCATTACGTGCGCATGGGGCAGTGCGTACACGTTTAAACTGATAGCATCTGTCTGCTTTTCTTGGCATGGAATCATGTATTATGATTAAAAGTTGCAACCCTTTTTTTTATTATAAATACCTATTTCAAAATTATTTTCCCTTTTCGCAATCATTCACCTTCTTGAAAACGTTTCAGAGAGAAAATTTCTTCTTTCCACATAGTCTTCTTCAACCCTTCAAATCTGCCGTAGATAATGGTTTTTTAAGCCTCTTACTCTCAATTTCATCTAGAGTTTGATTATTCGAAACTCTCTTGGGTTTTTTAGATACACCCTCCTTTTAACTCTATGATTTTTGGGTTTTTTTTGGAGGGAATCCTCTTTCCTTGAAATTTCTTCCATCTTAATCTTGCTGTGGATGAATTTATTGGTTAGTGATTTGCTGATTGTATTGGAGGAGTGTCCATGTTTAGATGATCATTGAGTTGGTTAGCCTAGGGCCCCTGATTTGGTTAGGGTTTTGTCTAAAACTTACTTTTACTTTTTGCGTCGGAGTATCCCCCAAGCTTAGGCAAACGGTATAAACTTTATCCGTCTTTCCTCTTGATGAACTATCCACCTCACGTTCAACGATTGTTTGAAATTTTAGTTGAGTTAGATCCAACCCATAATAGTATCACTGCTAAGAGGTTCCCAACCTTTGTCCAGGTCATTCGACTAGAAGATGAGCCTAGACATCCTATGTACACCCCTACAGTTGCCTCACCCATATGGTTTACTTCACAACCTCCACTAGTGGAACCTGGCGTTTCCTCTGCTGCAGACACCACAATGGTGGATCATCTCTTCAGTGGGGAAAGGTTAGTCAATACCGTTTCTATGTCCATAGTTTATATGAATCCTTCTCCTCCTTATCCATCCTCTAACAATCAGATGGCCTCCACATCTCCTATTGTGGTATCCCTGATGCTTGGGATTCACCCACCACTGATGTAATAAATCATAGATGTGATATCCTAGAGGATGATCCAGAGGGTTTGAGGGATAGATATAGCATCCCAATAAATGTATCTATCCGGTTCTCAGGCTGTGATGAAAGGGTTTATGATTGACCTAATGCCGATGAGATTTGTTTCCTTGTAGGAGTTCAGGGATGAAAACGTGAGCTTTTCTAATTCAAAGCTCTGATACCAATTTGAAAAGGTGTGGAGGCCCCCAGATTTAAAAATATATTTGAATTTCCTTTTATGAAACACGTGATGCGGAAGCGTTGTGATGGTTCAATAAAACAAATGAATTACCAAATTTTAATTTTCTTAAACAAATTAAAATTAAACCGAGTGAAATTAACTTAAAACACACACAAATATTAATTTTACTTAAACCAATTAATTCAAGTCCTATAATTTGCCGAAGTCATAATTATCAATATTCCAAAGTTAGGCAACACCAAGTTTAACAATTAAATTAAATGACTTGAATTTATTAACAACACATTACCCAAATTTCATTATCACCAAATTAAACACGTAGACATTAAACTAAACCAATTTTATCTTTTTACCTAAGCATGCGTTCTAGGTGATTTTGCAAAAGATAAAATAAAATAATTAATTCACTACGCCGCAATGTACGAGGAAAAACCCAAGACGGGAAACAACCTCGGACGGCCCTAGCCACAAATCCACTAGATACGGTATTACAAATACAAGACAAAAAACTTACATCACACGACTCGATCCTTCTCAAGCCTCAACGCTTCTTCTTGTAGACACCTCTTCCTAGCGGATAACCTTGGAGCTCCACCACAGTCTCGGAATCCACCGATCGGACTTTATATGGTCACCGTCACCCGAGCAAGGAGACTTTCTCCAAGTGGGTAGTGTTGGAACAAAAACTCTTCTTCTTTCTTTATGGGATGTATAAGAAAACCCGAAACTTCTTTTCTTCAAATCGGTAGAGAAAAACCGTTGCCAAACTCCAAGCAATTGATATGTATATATGTGAACTTGGATAAACAATATGGGTGTAAAAACTAGAGTGATAAAATATTTTTTTCTCTTGAAAATTAACACCCAAAACTTGATCTTTTTCTCTTTTTAATTTTTCTCTCTAAACAGTCTCTAAGAGTTAGAAGGATGTGAAAAAGATGATTGATCATAAGTGATTCCCGCACATATTAAAGTCTAAAAATAGTTGGTTAAGAATTAAGTGGGGAAGTGGAAGAAAAACTGCTAAAAACTGCCAATAACTGTTCCCGCCTGACATCTCATTCGAACGACATTTCGTTCGAACGAAATCTCGTTCGAACGAGACTTCTAACAAATTTCCAGTTTGAACTCGTTAGAAATCTCGTTCAATATCTTGTTCAAACATAAGGTTCGTTCGAACGACATATCGAACGACATTTCAAAGGCCTATATTGGGAACTCGTTGGTAAACTCGTTCTAACGACATCTGGTTTGAACGAAAAACTCGTTCGAACGACATATGGAACGAGCTTCTAGAAAGTTTGGAAAATTCAATTTTAGCCCAGAAACTTTATATGCTTTATTTTAAAGTTCGATAAAATCTTTCTAAAATTAAAACAACAGTTTTATATAAACTTAACACCCAATAAACAAGTTTCAAGCTCCTATACATATATATATATATATATATAATTGCATTCATACCTTGGGAGCATGGAACTATGATTGATGACGTAGAAACGAGGCACGCAAACTCGCATATTGATGAAGCTTTATACTCTTTGTCGCTACGTCTTTAACAAACACTTCATAGGCTTGAGAATATTACAATTAAATACAATCCTATGAATAAATGTTTTTGTCCGGAATTGAGCCAAAACTATATATGGACTCAATTGGAAATTTGTGTCCTTACAAATCTCCCCCTTTGGCTATTCCGGGACAAAAACCAAACAAAAATCCTAAAGGGCCGTCAAGCTCACTAGACTCAAAACATAACCCACCCAAACTTGACTCAACCCAAGGATCAAATGCTTTGCCATTGAAAGATGCCGCTTTAGAAGAATTCCTGCACACTTAAGCAAACTCATCAAATGCATAAGGAATATCAAAGTATTAAATGCAATGAAATAATTACTCCCCCTAAATTAATTCTCTCCTTTATCAAACAAATGACATACTTAGAAAGACGTCTCCCCCTAAGATAAATCTCCCCCAAACTAAGATACGATAATAATAGGATTAGGTTCCATTTCTCCCCCTATCATTCTCCCCCTTTTTGTTCAGGAATAGGCAAAGGATAAAGAACAAAGATAAAAGCATGTTGAAGCTTAAAGTGATAAGACATGAAAGCATATGGGCAACAAGAGCATAACTAATCAAATATAGATACCAAAACTAAAGTATAAGCATAGACGGACTAGAAAGCAAGGCAAAGGCAAAATAAAATATCATATATATAGGTACTAGAAATATATCAATAATGCACACGCATATATATATATATATATATATATATATATATATATAGATAGATATAAACACACACATGACACAAAATACAATAAGTTTGCACACTCGTACGACAAAAATGTGTCATATGGAAACGAAAGTGTAGGGGTGTGAACTAGTAACGATTAAATTTAGACCCAAACACTTAATAAACGTTCACGGAGTTCTCATTTGATTGCAAACTTCATCACATTTAAATATAACCTCATGTGAAAATATAGATTGAACTCAATGAACAAACATACACAATGCATGCAAGCCTAGCATATTGATGATTCTACAAACCAATAGAGTTATGACATGAAATAAGCAACTAGGATAAACGGACAGTGTGCAAACCGTTGATATACCATCCAATCTCCCTCATTAAGCATTTATGTTTATTTTGAATGAATATATCAATCAAACATAGGCCTTGGCAATTCGATTTTCTTTTTAATGCCATATTTTCTGTTTTTAGGCCTTTGGACCACGTATTTCTTTTAGGTCCATTTCAGATGGTGGCTTACAATCGCAAAGGATCACTTAGTCCTTTTGGAGCCCTTCCCCGTGCACATTTATATTTATCATGTTTTCACACAAATCTCACGTGCAATGGATTTTGACATGCACTAGTCCTCCTAAGTCACAAATATGTAGATGACAAGATTGGAAGGAGAACACCTCACATAGCTCAAATATATATATGAAGTTAAAAATTCAAAGGAGCTCGTGCATGTGTGAGTAGAGGCGTATGAAAATAGAATCCATTTAACCAATACAAAATCCAACTACTCCATAAAAATATGGTAAAGAACATTTTAAGGATTGACAATCCAAACCAAAAGTTCTAGCCACATGGAAGCGTTAAAGGAGGGATTTAAACACAAGTATATGCCACTTAAAGTGTGTCACACCAAAATACACACACAATTTTTTTTTTGAGTTTTTGAAATTTTTAGCCAAAAATAAAAAATATATATACTCAAAAGACAAACAAAAATCATTTGAATTTTTCATTAAGCTTAAATTACCATGAGATAAAATCCAAATGATAAACAAAAATGTTTTTGTATTTCTCATTTAATGCAAACAAAATGAAGGAAATATAATACAAAAGATAAAAAAAAAATCATTATTCTAGCATGTGATTAAGCATGGGGCATAACCTAGAAAATGATTAAACAAGCATACATTTAGCATGTGAATATATCATGAAGTACAAACGCTAAAGTATGCAAACAAAACTAACACATTCAACCTTTAGATTTTGCAAGGGAGGTTTCATGTGAAAGTAAATGAGAATCAAAAACCCTATTTTGCAAGGCAACCAAGTCGGATTTCCTGACCCAAATTAATGAAGAATGACTATCCTGGGGTGTAGGAACTTTAACTACCGTGGTTACTTTACTATGGGATTTTCCAGGAATTCGTTTAAGATCAAAACAAAATTTCCTAAGATGCCCTTTTCGACCACAATGTGTACAAGTAAAAACATGTCG
The DNA here is from genome assembly GCA_949130495.1 of Sambucus nigra. Classification (NCBI taxonomy): domain Eukaryota; kingdom Viridiplantae; phylum Streptophyta; class Magnoliopsida; order Dipsacales; family Adoxaceae; genus Sambucus; species Sambucus nigra. The sequence goes on along the minus strand of CASBWL010000168.1, from coordinate 97,617 downwards.
AAAAGATTTACCTAAGGAGTGATCTCTAAATGGTTTCCTAGTAGATTCTCCTAAAATTTTGGTTTTGGCTTTAGGAGTAACTTCATTACAAGTATCGAAGCGTAAACCACGAGTGTCATTTTTATTTTGGATCGTTCCTAATATTTTATCTAATTTTTCCGAACGACACTCCAAATCAAATTTGACATTACTAGAGTCTTTTAATTTATTTTACAATTCTAAAATGTTAGACTCTAATAAAGCATTTCGCTCTTCAAAAGCAAGAAGATCCTTTTTCAAGGATTCCATTAAACCCCTAAGGCTATCTCTCTCGCCTTCTACATATTCAAGCTTCTCTTGAAGAGTCCTCTCCTGTGTCCTAAGGTCTTCTATTAAAGCATTTTCATCAACGACCTTGACACTCTCTCTTAAACTAGCTTCTAACTTCAAATTATCTCTTTTCAATTTAATACATTCTTTATAAAGTTCTTGAAAGCATTTTGAGGTTCACTCACATTAACCTCTTCTTCATTTTCACTCTCTCTTTCTTCTCCACTCTCACTATCATAAAAAATAAGAGAATCATAAATAATGACCTTGGAAGTGTCATGTGTTAACGTTTCATCAATCGACGATTTCTCACTATCACTCACATGACTTGCCATAAAAGACACAAAATTTGGCTTAGTGGGGGAATCGGGTCCTTCTTCCTTATCACTACCACTAAGGGTCGCATTATATGCAATGGGTCATTTACCCTCTTTCCTTAGTTTAGTGGGGCACTCATAAGCCCTATGGCCATAACCTTCACAACAAAAACACTTATTAGACTCGTCCCTATCTAAATTTTCATTACTACGTTTAGGGATCTTCTCGACTTTAGGGATCTTCTCGCCTTTATCATGCTTAGAAGTTTCAAATTTCTTAAAATTATTTTTAAATTTATCTTTCTTAAATTTGAGAAATTTTCTAAATTTACGTGCAAAAAAAGCCATGTTTTCCGAGTCACTATCACTCTCGCTCTCTACTACTTGTTTGACCTCTTTTCGGGCTTTTAAAGCAACACCCTTTTCGATTTTCTTTTCAGTTTTAGAGGGAAACATATCTCGTTCATAGGTTTGTAAATCACCTACAAGCTCTTCTAATTTCGTAGAGGCTAAAGATGGTAAAGAATTTAAAACGGTCACTTTTGGAATAAATCTATCGGGTAGGGACCTTAAAACATTCTTTACAACTCGGTTGTCAGGTATTTTCTCTCCCAAAATAAACGATGAATTTACAATATCAGAAAGTCTAGCATAAAATTCATCAAAGGTTTCATTATCATTCATTTTGATAGTTTCAAATTGAGTGGTGAGGTTTTGGAGTTTCGAAGCTTTAACGACACTAGTTCCTTCATGAGTTAATTGTAAAATATCCCAAGCTTCTTTAGCGGTTTCACAAGTCATAATACGTCGGAATTCATCCGGTGTGATAGCGCTAAACAAGGCATTCAAACCACGGGAATTAAAATTAGAAAGTTTAAACTCATTCTCAGTCCATCTATCGGCGGGTTTGGGAACACGTTCATTTTCAACTAAATAAGTTGGTGGGGACCACCCGTTAACAATAGACATCCAAACTCTCTCGTCGATAGATTTTAGTGTCAATTTCATGCTCGTTTTCCAATACGCGTAGTTTGAACCATCGAAAATAGGAAATTTTGAAAATGGGGAAAATTCAATTTGAGCCAGAAATATTTAAAGGATCTTAACGAAATAATTTATCGATTTGGCTCTGATACCAATTTGAAAATGTGAGCTTTTCTAATTCAAAGCTCTGATACCAATTTGAAAAGGTACGGAGGCCCCCGGATTTAAAAATACATTTGAATTTCCTTTTATGAAACACGAGATGCGGAAGCGTTAGGATGTTTCAATAAAACAAATGAATTACCAAATTTTAATTTTCTTAAACAAATTAAAATTAAACCGAGTGAAATTAACTTAAAACACACACAAATATTAATTTCACTTAAACCAATTAATTCAAGTCCTAGAATTTGCCTAAGTCATAATTATCGATATTCCAAAGTTAGGCAACACCAAGTTTAACAATTAAATTAAATGACTTGAATTGATTAACAACACATTACCGAAATTTCATTATCACCAAATTAAACACATAGAGATTAAACTAAACCAATTTTATCTTTTTACCAAAGCATGCGTTCTAGGTGATTTTGCAAAAGATAAAATAAAATAATTAATCCACTACGCCGCGATGTACGAGGAAAAACCCAAGACGGGAAACAACCTCGGACGGCCCTAGCTACAAATCCACTAGATACGGTATTACAAATACAAGACAAAAGACTTTCATCACACGACTCGATCCTTCTTAAGCCTCGACGCTTCTTCTTGTAGACACCTCTTCCTAGCGGATAACCTTGGAGCTCCACCACGGTCTCGGAATCCACCGATCAGACTTTATATGGTCACCGTCACCCGAACAAGGAGCCTTTCTCCAAGTGGGTAGTGTTGAAACAAAAACTCTTCTTCTTTCTTTATGGGATGTAGAAGAAAACCCGAAACTTCTCTTCTTCAAATCGGTAGAGAAAAACCGGTGCCAAACTCCAAGCAATTGATATGTATATATGTGAACTTGGATAAACAGTATGGGTGTAAAAACTAGAGTGATAAAATATTTTTTTCTCTTGATAATTAACACTCAAAACTTGATATTTTTCTCTTTTTAATTTTTCTCTCTAAACACTCTCTAAGAGTTAGAAGGATGTGAAAAAGATGATTGATCAAAAGTGATTCCTGCACATATTAAAGTCTGAAAATGGTTGGTTAAGAATCAAGTGGGGAAGTGGGAGAAAAACTGCTTAAAACTGCCAATAACTGTTCCCGCCTGACATCTTGTTCGAATGACATTTCGTTCGAATGAAATCTCGTTCGAACGAGACTTCTAACGAAGTTCCAGTTTGAACTCGTTAGAAATCTCGTTGGATATCTCGTTCGAACATAAGGTTTGTTCGAACGACATATCGAACGACATTTCAAAGGCCTATACTGGGAACTCGTTGGCAAACTCGTTCCAATGACATCTGGTTCGAATGAAAAACTCGTTCGAACGACATATCGAACGAACTTCCAGAAAGTTTGGAAAATACGATTTTAGCCCATAAACTTTATATGCTTTATTTTAAAGTTTGATAAAATCTTTCTGAAATTAAAACAACAGTTTTATATAAACCTAACACCCAATAAACAAGTTCCAAGCTCATATATATATATAATTGCATTCATACCTTGGGAGCATGGAACTATGATTGATGACGTTGAAAGGAGGCACGTAAACCGGCATATTGATGTAGCTTTATACTCTTTGCCGCTACGTCTTCAACAAACACTTCATAGGCTTCATAATATTACAATTAAATAAAATCCTATGAATAAATGTTTTTGTCCGGAATTGAGCCAAAACTGTATATGGACTCAATTAAAAATTTGTGTCCTTACAAGGGAACCCATCATAATATCTATTCTGAGGGGTTATGGCGTGGCTCCTACTCATCTCCCATAAAACCCTTATAGGTCCATCCTTGGGTCCATAGCGTTTTGGAAAATTTACACAGGTTTTGACCCGACTGGTGATATTTTTCAATAGGTGTATGACATAAAAGACAATGCCAAAGCCCATGGCTACTATTATTTATCTCCTTGGAAGTGTGATTAGAAGATGGTGCAGGTCATGCAAATGAACAATCATAGCTAGAAAAACCAGCCTGTCTTCATAAAAGACAATTCGGAGTTTTTCTCTGACGAGAGTGATAGATCTTGCACTATTCCTCATGATTGGTGCTCCCCCACCATACTGGTACACATCTAATATTTTATAATGTTATACTGGTTTTTATTTATGCCTATTGACCTCATTTCATGATCATCTTTTATCAGTCTAGAAGGTTCCAAAATTTCTTCATGCCGTGAAGGAGTTGGTGAAAATTAGTTGTACCCCCAATCCCGTAGAGTTTGAAAAGATGATCTTTATCCAGAAGTTCATTGACTTTGGGTATTACATCTCTCCATGTGGTGTTACCCCAAGAGACGTATAAATCGACATGGCTACTGATCAAGGAGTCCATGAGGGCTTTGATGAGGACACTACATAAAAAAAAAAATCTGACATGGTTTAAAACTGCGCTAGATCAAATCTGGCACGATTTTGAACTGTGTCAGAATCAGGTGTTTCAAAATGGCCATTTTTTTCTAGCACAGTTTAAAAGTGTGCCCGATTTGGCCAAATAAGAACACTTATGGGACATTTTAAAACCATACCGGAATTTGATATTTCTGGCACACTTTTGGCACTGTTTTGAATTGTGCCAAAATTTTGAATTAAAGAAAAAAAATAATTATAGATACTATTACCTAAAAAAATTAACAGCATTTCCACTATTTTTAGTACCCGTTTTAGAATAAAAAAAATTCAATAATAATATAAGAGCAATATGGAAAAAATAGTACAACAACAATACAAATAGTCTGCAATAACACTAACACACATCCATACAATAAGCAAGCCCACTAAAAATTGACGGCTCAAATTCCATTAATAGAAAATTCATGTCAATACATATAAAATTCATCTCAATGCATGAGGAAATTCATCTCAATACACGAGGAAACAACACTCCATAAACAATTACTATGGTCGTCCTATTCATAAACAATTACGCAGTCAAACACACATGGGGCTGCAACAATAAATTCACATCAAAGTTAATATATGTCCATAAATAGATAGAATTCAAGCTAGAATACTATGTGATGAATAATCTTTATGGAAACATCTTCAATTTAAAAATCTCCCCAATTAGATGGATGTCTCTAAGAGTGCAAAGCTTGATAATTCTTTCTTTATCTCTGTGTAATAACCCCCATTTTTTCACGTAAAGGCTGGCCAGGCACGATACGCCGAAGATGAGTCTTGTCTATCAATTTATACCATTCTCAGAACTAAAGGAATACAAATTTTCTTTTTAAATATAGAAAAGTCCACAATGAATAAAAACATATGAATAAAATTGATTTAATACATAAATAATAAAAACTAAATCATCATACAAAGTCCATAATGTAAACTTAAGCATAACTTTTGTAAATAAACACTTGGGGTTATGTCCGTACAAATCCCTGTATGAAATAAAATGACAAAATGCTAAAGTACAACCTATAATAGAATCAATGGAGCAAAATCCACTATCTCCAATACAACTGCAAGTCTGATCCATCGTCAGTCCTGCTATCCCTATCATTAAGAATACCTGGGGGGTATAATTTGGGTCAAAGCCCAAGAGTTGCAAGGATTTTTCACCAATAAATATGAAATTTGTTACTAACTCATACTTCACGTCTCTCCATCGACGCTCACATGTGATAAGTACCTCACCCCTCATTTAGAAGCAGTCCTACTCGCATTCTCAACCAAAATGCCAATTATAACTTCCATTATTTAATCGGTCATGCAAGGAATAAGCCATCTAGCTATTAGTTAACTTAAAGTGGGTATTTGTGTGTAACACCCTAATCCCCGAATGGATTCATAATGTTGATTACATAATTTATATAAACTCGGTGCAAATTGTCATGCCATATAATATTCCATAACCCTTGCTTATCTATTCAAACTATTTACTGATTTAATTCGTACTCCTTATTATCTACCCCGTTAGATTATAAGTTTCATTCTCTTAGATTACTAAGTTATTATTCTCATATATATATATATATATATATATATATATATATATATATATATATACATATCAAGGTTCTAAAAAACGCAGGGCGTGATCGAGGCGTGGAGGCCAAGCCTTAAGCCTTAGAAGCATAGGCGGGCCTTAGGCATAAAAAGGCGTTTAAGCCTTCTTAATATAACGAGGCTATTAAAATACTAAAACTGTACATATCATAAAAATATGTTTGAATATTTGCAAATTAAAATACTATTTGATTATTTTGGATGAGATAATGGCCCGGTTTGTAAAAATATTCTTTAAAAGGCGATATCGTTTCGCTAAAGTATTGTTATTTTTAGAAAAAGTGTGCATTAAGGGTTTTACCAAGAATAAAGCATAAAAAACTTAAGGCGGGGCATATCTCCCAAGCCTCAAGCCTAGGTGTGCCTAGGCGGGTTTTTTAGAACAGATATATATATATATATATATATATATATATATATATATATATATATATATATATATATATATATATATATATATATATAGAGAGAGAGAGAGAGAGAGAGAGAGAGAGTGAGAGGCTCATACAAACCAAGTATATATATCGCGCACAAACCATTTTTTTTTAAAATAGTGTTAAAGTTTGACCAATTTTTTTAAAATAGCAGAAACATTATTTTGAACCGATTTTTTTTATGGATCTCTTGAAATATTTAAATACTACTAAGACAACCCGCTTAAAATAATAACGGGTGGCCAACCCTATACTATAATAAATCAGGAGTCTCAGATGTCTCATTCTCAACATCATCTGGCAGTACTAAATAATATAAGACTAACTACCCGAAATCATATAAGCAAGATGCCAAATAAATCAAAAAAAATATATGCAACAGACAACAAACCAACACTTTAATCTAGTAACAAAGGAAAGAAAAATTGTGCACACAAGAACTATGAGAAATGAAGTGCGATAATAATATGAAATGAGTAACAACAAATGAATATACCCGAATAAGCTGTCGGGTCACAAATAGTACAATAACTGAAATGGAAAAGAATATAAACATCTATAAATATCCCTTGGGTATAAACCCGATATACAACATGAATCCTACCTAGATGCTCAAAAGAAGTAGGAAGCGACTACAATCTAAAAACCGCCACAGTCCGCAACTGCTACGACTCCCAAGACTCTGGATAGAAGGGCATCCGGCATCCATGCGGTAGGACACCTGTAGTAATATATATATATATATATATATATATATATAAGCAAAAGAGAAATATAAACGGGTCAGAGCCCGAGTGTAAAAATGTTTAGCAAGTGTGTTACTGTTTAGCAATGCCATTCTTCTTTTGCAGGTAACAGGAGGTGCTGGGAGATTTGGAAGTGAAGACTAATCAGCACGGTGAAAGTCTGCACCAAGAGCTGCACGGTGTCTTACATATTCGCTCACCAATTGCCTGAGAAAGAAATTTGTTAATGTTTAACACGAGATACAAAAGTATGTTATGAAAGAAGTATTCTAAATAGTAGGATCTTAATTGATCACGGAAAATTAAAGAAATTTCCCTTATAAATATTATTAATTGAGTGACGTCCATTTCATCATCTGCTTCACAAAAATATCCTCAATAAAGAGGAATTTTTTGGATGCGGTGTAGATACTTTATTAGAAATCACAAATATCTTAAGGTTAAAATGTGGGTATTTGGACCGCATCCTATACCTAAAAGTATTTTTGGTCAATTTAAAAAATATGTATTTCAGGAACCTAATGGTGAAAGACAATTTACTTTAGACAGACTGCAAAGACATCAGCAACTGTATGAGAAAATGAGGCAGTCAAGCAAAAAGACGAAGAAATTCTCAGGCTCAACATATCAGGTTGTTTTAACACGTTGAGTCAATTTTCATTATTGAAAATCCAAAGGAAAAAAAAAAGCACAAAGGACAATCAAAATGTCAAGATAAGCCAAACAAGAAAAACAATACTGTGGTTTTGATTCCCAATAAGTGATCATTTGTCAGATTGTCCATGTAGTTATGAAATTCTAAATCTCTCCAAATGCTTACCTATCTGTCGTTTCTGTCCATGAAAACCTTCTGCGACGTGTTGAATTCAGCCTTGATAAGGCACACTTGCGGATAAAAGAATGACTCTCCTCATCTTCTTCATTTGATCCCGGCTCTTCTATAGTCTCCATATGGTCATCAACATGATCTTTGAGTGAATTGTTTTCATTGTCTCCTGAAGATGTAACGAAAAAGTTTTTTTCTTCAGTGAATTGGTCATCGGTAATAGATAATATATCATGCCTCTGCTCGCTCAATTCTCCATCTAAGTTGTCAATTTTTGCATGATTTAATGACCTGCCTTCAGAAGATCTTTTTCTTTTCCGTGGAGATGAAACATTATTGTTTCTCAGTGGCCGAAAATCCTCCCCTTGATTATTTGGAACACCCCGTAATCTGGTACGACGCTTTTGTCGCTTATCATAATAAATGCGAAGCACCTGCAGGAGGCATTATTCATGTTTGGGGATATAACAGTGAAAATCATGTAGCAGGGAAAGTCTCAGAAAGCAAAACTTGCATATGATAAATATTTAACATGGTCATTAATTTAAACAAGATAGTATCATCTGAAATATCATCTCAAGCAAAAATAAAAAAAATAAAACATAAGATATATGCATCTTCAAGGGGCGTTTTAGCTTTGATTGTTGATGTCACATAAGGGGAACAAAATGCATAGTTCAAGGGATTTTTTTTCGGTTTATTTTTCTTTCTCAAAACTGCATAATGTTTTATTTGTTTGCACTTAATCCTATTTTAAAACGCCTTCAGCAAAAACGGATCAATAGGAAATAAAACCAATCCAAGTATTAAACTAAGCAGAGTACTAACTAATCTAATCATGAAGTTCATATAAATCCTAAACTCAATGAGGCCGTAATCTACTATTTAGTTTGCATGACAATAACCTAACTGGAAAGCAGCATACAAAAGAAGTCTTAACAGCATACAAAAGGTCTTAAAACAACAGTTCTATGGTTCTTTCATAGTGTCTTCAGTGTTGCTTAATTTTCTATTTTTGCTTTATCTTTATGTTTTCCATGTTCAACTTTTTTTATATACTCCCTTCTGTTTAAAAATACATAGTTTCCTATCCAATGAAAAAAAAAACTAGCCCTCAATTCAAATTAGCACTTGAGTGAAACAAACAGCAAGTGTGGGAATAAATAGCAAAACTAATACGGGTAAAATACAAAAATATTTTTTTCTCAAAAGACTAAAACATGCATAGCCAAAACTAATACCTTGAAGCAAGATCTTCGATATGAAAAAAATTAAAAACTAGAATGGTAATCATGTGAAGCAAGATGTTCTTGAGCAAGGAAAGTCTCAACAGATGAATTTCCCTCCTTCCAACAAAATTTCAATTCTAAACCAACAAATATTCAAAAAGAATCAAATATTTTGTTATCATAACGGTTCCCCTTTCTCTTTGTTGAGACTGTAAAGTCACACATTGGAAAGCTAAAGCTTTGCACCATAGTATATAAGATCCTAGGTCCCCTCCACCAATAGCCAATTGGTTTTAGGTTGGATGCTCCAATAATTATCATGGTATCAGTATAATGGCCCAATTGCTCCACGTCACCCAATATAAATATGTCCACGTGTTAGGTTCAAGTCACGCCACACGTGAGATGAGAGAGTGTGTTGAGACTATAAAGTCCCACATGAAAAAGTTAAGGCTTTGCACCATAGTATATAAGATCCTAGGGCCCCTCCATCAGTAGCCAATTGGTATTAGGTTGGATGCTCCAATGTTTACCAAATCTTCACTTAATTTAAAATCTCCTCCGAGATCAACTGTAACCAATAAGTTCTCCAGTCTGTGATAATGATAGCAGCCCCTCTATATTTACAGCAAGGAAGCAGGATACTCCCTGAAAATGCCTCGCAAAAAGTGATGTAAAAGCCTAACTGTTTAAAGAATTGAGAGATACTATGTGATTGTATAAATAATAATGAAGAATGTATGTCAGATTCATTTGTGGAACTCTTTACATAAGAAATAAGAAACCTAGTCATAAGAAATTCCTTGACCCCTAAGGTTTGTGCCAACTTCCTAAACTAACTAAAAACCAAACTAAACTCTTCCAAACACTTCTAATCCAGCTGGGGACCAACACTCTTTTCTAGACTAAACAGGTATCGACAATTGTGAAATCAAATGTCAGATAGGAAAAGCAAATAAAGATTAAATTAATCAAAATAGAAAAACTCGTGGTTGAAAGTCACCAATGATGGAGATTGCCAACGGTTAGCTAGAAACGGGGGCTCGTAACTTATGTACACGCTTTGAAAGGCTTACTGAAGACTCAGTATGCGTCCCCTCCTATTTTAGATCGAGGAGAAGGGGTGACAAAGATGACACCGATTGTCAAGAATGAGATGGCAGCGATTTTGACTGGTGTCGAGTGAATGTAATAGCAAAAAAAGATGACGAAAAATAAGGAGTCCAAAGTTGATATACTAAATTGTTAGACTAGAGTTCAACCCTAATACCAACTTGGTCTGATGGCGAGTAGAAAGGAGAAAGGGATAACAGATATGAATGATTTAACTCGACAAGGAATTCACAATGCCCGCAGGCTATTGGCATAAAACCTAAAACATGAAGCCTAATTTTACTACGACTATGACTAAGTATTGAAAATAGTACCAGATTACCCCAATAGTCCAATTAAGTAAAGTAACATAGACACCTAAAAACTCCTAATTAAGTTTAAGCCCTTTTATTGCATCAATTAAAACGCATTTCAACCCTAAATACAATTTAGCAATCCCAATGTGCACTCAAACGGTTTCATATTTGTAAATATATTTGCTAAAGCTTCCACGTCAGCAGGCCTACAATTGATTTTGTTGTGCGTAAGGGCTAAGGAGAGCTTCAATGGATAGGGTTCATCAAGTAGAATAAGAATATAAATACTGAGGATGGAAGGGGTTGGTATTGGCTTGATTTGAAAAGTGTTCAGTTGTGAATATTATAGAATAGTAGCTCAAAATTCTGGACAGCAACCTTTGAAGAATTTGGGTGCTGATTTTGAAGGCCAAATATATAAAATAATAGGTCAAATATACTTTTGATTATAGAATAGTAGCTCAAAATTAGTAGGATACTTTTGATTTTTGAGAAAGTAAACAAAATAAGAAAATGAGGAATCCTCTATAACAAGACAATTGCCAAAAAAAATTGAAGATATAAGGAGAGCCCTCCAACTCCTCATAATATTGGCAATAAGTATTATACCCTGAACGCTCCCATAGCCGAAGACGATTGAGATGCCAAGAAGAAGACCTCATCTCTCAAAAGGTGGAAGAACAGTGTTTTGCCCTAGTTTTTGGGATTTCTCTTCCACAACTGGTCAGCATCTTATAAACATCAAATTCCAAGGTTTCCACCTGTAACATGCTCTGCATCATATTCTGTGGTATCCTACCATTCATCAAAGAATATTGCAAACAAAGCATGACAAATACCTTTGTGTGTGTGTATATATATATATATATATATATATATATATATATATATATATATATATATATATATATATATAGAGAGAGAGAGAGAGAGAGGTATTTTGAGCAGTTATTTGTGTTTTTTTTTAAAAATAGCTACAAAATGTATTTTGACCTAATTTTTTGAACCGGGGTTTATTGGAAGGTTAATTTGAAGAAAAAAATAAAAAATTTGGAAAAAAGATTTCTTAGGCCCTAGAACTAGGTGTGATGTATGATGTGATGTATACATTATGATGTAGGTGAGCCTCTCTCTCTCTCTCTCTCTCTCGAGAGAGAGAGAGAGAGAGAGAGAGAGAGAGAGAGAGAGAGAGAGATCCATGTAGCCCGCCCAAGAAGTTATATATTTGGGATATAAATTTTGCGAGGTAACATGAAGTATCCTAACAAAAAGGGTATTTGGGGGTCAGGAGAGCTAGGGTGACAAGACCTCTCCTTGGTCTTTGAAATCTTTGCAAACTCTTGTGCGAGTGCTGATGGACACCAAAACACATCATGGACTGCTGCACCAAAGTTTCGAAAATCTCAAAAGGACCCCATAAATATTATTATGTGTATATAAGTGTGAGCCTATGAGAGAGAGAGAGAGTTAGGTTGCTGTTTAAGGCATTCTGAAGACTAAACGGAACTTGTGAACTGTATCTTTGGTTCTTTGTTTTGTAGGGCTTTGGGCGAGTAGGTTTAGGCTGATTGAAAGGCAGGTTGTAAATGCTAATTTGACGCAGGAGCCTGAGCTCAGTAGCGGCAATTTTTTACTATCGTATTTATTCTGTGTGATGGTGTGTACACTAGATTATTCCTTTTGAATATTCTAGTGTCCCCTACGAGAGGGAAAGTTTAGGTGTTGTTTAAGGCACTCTGAAGACTGAACAGAACACGTGAAATGTAACTTTGGTTTCTTTTTTTGTAGGGCTTTGGGCAAGTAGGTTTAGGCTAATTGAAAGGCAGATTGTGAATGTTAATTTGATGCAAGAGCATGAGTTCAATAGGGGTATTTTTATTCTATCGTATTGTATTCTGAGTGATGTTTCGCGCACACTAGATTATTCATTTGGAATATTCTAGTTTTCCCCTCTTTTGTCAATTTACTTTTTAGTGTTATTCATGGATATAGGCCCTTTTTAGGATTTTATGGCATTTTATTGTATTTTTGTTATTTTCTTTCATTTTATTTTGTCATTGTATTTCTTTTTTTCTTTAGTATTTAGCGGTAAGGAGTAGTAATGGCATTTTTGTAATTAAGGCCTTAGCTTAGAGCCTAACCTACTCCTCCCCTTTAAATACCCCCATGTAAGCCTCATTTGGGGTAGACTTGAATTTTGAATAAAAAATAGTATTTCCCTCTCTAAAGTGTGTGTTTAGATATTTTAAGGAGCCTTTTGACGTATAGTTTACATCAAATTGGTATCAGAGCTGGTGTCGCTCCACATTGGTGTTGGTGTATAGGTGTACGCTACTCGCAATGGCTCCAAGAAAATCAAAACAACAACAAAAAGAGATTCAAGAGGTAAGAGGGCGCATTCAAGAGTTTATGCAAGAGATGAGGCAACAACATCAACAAATAATCCAAAAGTTTGATCTCCTCATCCAAATCGTCTCCTCCAAAATTCAAAATCCTAACCCTTGCCCAACCCCCCAACCCCCCAGTAGCCCCACCCTAGTTCCGCCCACTTTCCCCCACCCATCTGCCTTAAACCCTCCCCACCAATGTCGCCCAGCCCCCCGAACCTCCCCAATAACCCCCTACCCACCCCCGCCCCTCCTGTCCAGGTTGCAGGCCATCCCCTGCCTTCCCACCTCATTGCCAACAACCCCAAACCCTCCCCTGCTGCCCGCGACCCAAACCCCAGTCCCCCCGACCCCCAAAAAAGGCCCCACTCGAACCTAACCCGATCCAAGCCCGGTCCCCTCCTGGCCGCCGACCACCCTAGGTGGTCGCGCAGCCCTCTCAATCCCAAAACGACGAAAACCTCGAGTTTTGCCCTAGGTCTTTTCAGAGCCCCCTGGACTACCCAGCCTCAAACCCTTCTAATCGCTCCAAAGCCATGGTTTTTTACCCGGGTGAAAGTTTTTAGGGCTGCTTTGGGTGAAAATAGAGGGAAGAAGAAGAAATGAAGACCAAGATTTGTGGGATGTGCATTCCTCAACTTACAGAAATTATTTTTGGCCCCCACAAATTTTTGGAATTTCCTCACGAGTCCCCAATTTTTTTTAACGCTCGAGGACGAGCTTAGTCTTAAGAGGGGGAGAGCGATGGAAATTGGCCATTTTTAAGGTTTTATGACATTTTATTGTATTTTTGTTATTTTCTTTCATTTTATTTTCTCATTGTATTTCTTTTTTTTTCTTTAGCATTTAGAGGTAAGGAGTAGTAATGGCATTTTTGTAATTAGGACCTTCACTTAGAGCCTAAGCTACTTCTCCCCTTTAAATACCCCCATGTAAGACTCATTTGAGGTAGACTTGAATTTTGAATAGAAAATAATATTTCTCTATCTAAAGTGTGTGTTTAGATATTTTTAGGAGCCTTTTGATGTGTAGATAACCTAACCTATAAATAAGGTAATTTTTCCCCTCATGTACTGAGACTTTAGAGATGATGAGAACTAGAGAGAAAGGAACAATTTGCCTCTAAATCAATGTTGGTGGTGGTGGTGTTCAAGCATGGATACGATAATTGGGATTTTGGGTGGTGCCAATCGAATGAAGCACGATGTGCTGCCATCTCCGAGTTTATCTCCTCTATCGAAACCCTAGCGCGACCAAAGACCATAGCACAGTCCGATCAGCTCACAAAGGGCGGCGAAACCCTAGCATCAACGTACTTGTAGTTTCCAGTAAGGTCCCGAGCAGATCGTCGCCTTTCCGACTCAAATGTCGTTCGGCGAACGTCACTCGACCTTCCTCGCGACGGTGGGTCTTTTGTCGGAGTCAGCTAGCCTCACCTGTAAAGCGTTAAATCCAAGGTATTGACTGCTCCAATTTGAGAGTTTCTATCTTAATTTAAAAAAATGTTCCTCTATGGTATCATCCTTAACCTTCCATCCAGGTGGTATGTGGTTTCAAGAGACAATGTCTGCTCCAAGGTCCACACAATTGTCGACTGGCAACCCCCATCTTGGTTTCACATGTCACAGCTTCCATGGCCTTGCGAGGTTCTACCATTGGATCATTGTCACGTTCAGCACTATCATGACTCCGATCACCGACTTGGTGAGTGTTTCGTCCAGTACCGAGTTTCGTTTGGCTAATGCAGCCGATAGATCATTATAGCACATCGAAACCCTTGTGACATCGGCTCCAATTCTGTCACTTCTAGAGTTAACCCAGCTTGTCTTGTGACGTTTACAAGAAAAGTATATGGGCTATTTTGAGCAAAAAAGGCAAGCTCGTCGCCTTTCCAGTAACAAGCACTTGGAGGTCACTCTGAATTACTCGACGTACGACTTCGAGTTCTATGCCGCTACCAAAACCCTCAAGTTTTGGCAGTAATCTTAGCTTATGCATAAGAGGTTCGTCATCTAATCAGACAACGAGGCCCGCTGGTAGCTCCACATTAAGTGATGCATTAACGATTGGCACGTTAAATGGACCCCCTACCTTCAATGATACACCTACCATCTCACTACAAACCACGTATGAAAAATCAGGTCATCGATGTCTCAGACACCATAACCATGCCCTAGTTATCACCCATAGTCAAGTTTACAATGTACGCAACCTTCATGCCTCACTCTCACTTTCGCCCTCTTCTCAAGGAGTGCCAGCATAATGACGCCTCAGGAGACTATTTACTCCACGATGGTTTCCTTAACCGAAGCACAGCCCTTTGCGTCCCCACTTCCTCCCTTGGGGAGAAAATCATTGCCGAGGTTCATGTCGAGGGCTTACCAGCCATATGGGCATAGTGCGTACCTACTCTTCCCTGCGAAAGCGGTTGGTTCTTCTAACCCACAATGAGTCGGGACACAAACGCCTTCATCCGCCATTGTTATACAAGCTAGACAACCAAGAGTCAACATTTCAATGTCGGTCTCTACACCCTTCTACCTCTTCCCAATCATCCTTAAACAAGACATATCCATTGACTTCATCATGGGCCTTCCCTATACTGCCCAAAAACATGATTTGATATTCGTCGTCATCGACAGATTTTTCAAGATGGCCCCACTTCATCCCTTGCTCCCGCACTACAGTCACCTCTCATATGGCCACTCTCCATTTTCAAGGGATAGTTCGATTAAGTCCTTTAAAAAGAGCACAATTGCGCGATTTTGCGCAAAAATGTGACATAGCCCACTCCGATTTGTGGGAAACACAGATAGTATGCGTGATTGATGATGTGGCATGCGATTTTGACGCTTTTTCAAGCTATTGACGCTATTTGGGCGTGATTCGAACATAAGGCATTTCAATGCACCCATTACAAAACTGCAACGTTTTGTATATTTTATTTTATTTTTCTTTTGCTTTTCAAACCTTTAGAAAATATAAACCGCTATCTTCAAACACTAAGGGCCTATTTAGTTATAGAAAATAAGGTTGTTTTCCGAAAAAAAACTAAAATAAAAATGAAAATCTGAAAAATGTGTTCAAAATTAATAATTTTCCATATAAAAAGCTCGAAAATAGTTTCTCAGGATTTTTCAATGTTCAAGAAAATTGAAAAACTATTTTAACATGTTTTCAAAAAAAAAAATCGAAACACCATTTATATTTGAAATTTACATTTAAACGCACGACTTTTTTCAAAACTTCATATTGACACTTAAATTTTAAAATTTTACATTTTTATGCCCAAGTTTTAAGAAAAAAATGACAAGTCCAACACTATCTATGAATTACATTTTGCCCCAGAAATTTCTGTAGTATACCTTATGCTTCCTACACTTTCTGTAAATTAAATTTCTGCCACTACACTTTTGGTAAATTTCATTTTAGACTTCAAACTTTCTGTAAATTATATTTTATCTTCCAAAATTTTTAAAGATCACATTTTAAAAGTAATGGTTTATTTCTAACAAATGAATATGTTCGAATTTTCTATTGAAAATGAAAATTAAAAATAGAAATGAAAACTGGAAATAAAATACACAAAATATACTTTTGTTAGAAATATGGTGGCTTTAATTGGAATTATGTAGCACTTTATGAACTTATGAATTTATTTCAAATGATGTAGTATTCCATTTTTGAATGATTGTTTGAACTTATTTATTTAGTAGTACTTTTTATTATAAAATAAAATGCATGAATTGCTTGCGCGATGCGCAACGCTATTTATGTTATCCTCCCCCGAAACCAAAATGAGTCACCTTGCGCAACCGCAATTTAAAACATTGGTCCGGTTACACGATGTGCGTCTTAGTACACCTCCGACAAGGATGTCGAGTTTACGTCTCTTTTGGCGAACACTCGACTGCGATGCTCCCTCCATTTTTCTACAACTTTCCACCCACATATCGATGACCACTTGCATTGTTGCCTCTCCACATGCAGATCGACGTTAAGACATTGTAATTGCCCAAGCGAAAACCGCCTTCAACAATGTCGTCAACCACTCTACTGGTTTATCCCCATTCCAAATCATCTTAAGGGATTCTCCAACCGCACCTACCACAGTAAATTAACCTCGTAGAGTTACCTCCCATCGTTTAGTCAGTCCCTCTGTCGTTTTGTTCGCCAGCCACATGACCGCTTCATGAGGATGTCCGCACCATCCTTCAGCATATGCATGCCACGTACAAGGATCACTCGGACATCCACCGTGGCGCACTCGTTTCAATCTGATGACTTGGTCTTGATTTATCTTCATAAGGTCCGCCAGCAAAGCAAGGGCCATAAGCTTCGGATTCACCATTTGAGACTTTCCGGTGATTCCTCTATGTAAGGATAACGCCCATGAGGTTAATTTACTGGTTGAGTTCCACATGCACTGCACCTTCGACGTCGTCGACATCCATTTTATCGTGCACACATCCCATTGATTCCCCATCCCAAACAGAGGGCCACCCTATCTGCTCTGACATCAACCGCCGACGAGGGAATCCTAGCTTCTGAGTTAGTTTCCTCGTCCGGCGACTATACCCGCTTCCTCATTCGATGATGTTGTAATGAGAGTACAACAAATGCCTTGCCACTCCCTAAGACCCACGACCATAGTAGTCAAAATCGTACAATTTATGAGTCAAATAGTACGATTAGAGTCGATTCTCACATACAACAATTCAACTCGAGTTGAGAATCGATTATGGTTAAAAAAATTGTGTCTAATCGGCGAATAGGATAAGAGAATCGTGAATCGAGCAATTCATGATTCGGGTCCAAATCACTTTCATGGACCGAGGTTTTTTACCCAAAATTTTGGAAAACATGGTTAGTGTTTTTTCCCCTTATAAGCACACACGTGTTTTATTAAAACAAATAAAAAAATAAGCAAACAACAAAGGTTACCCTTATGAATCTGAGTTTGAGTTATAGAGAGAAAAATGTTCTGAAAGTGAAAACCCTAACTTTTAGTGTTGCATTGTGCTCGATCTTGTCTCCTCTCCTCTTTGATCATGTTCTAAACCTTGTGTAACTTCGTTCTCTAGGCTCGATCATTATCATCAACCAACTTCTCTTGGCTCAGTGTCTTCTCTTGATTGTTGAATCTATTCGGCAAAAGGATAAATAGGCTTCTTTTGATTGTATTTAGGTTTGTTTTTATTATTATATGATGTATTATTATATTGTATTGTTTTTGTTATTATATGAAATAATTAAATTGTATTATTATATTTTTATATTATTATATTTTTATGTTTAATCTTAATGTAATACATTTGTAACCATATGTGGTAATATATTATTGTGTTTAATTTTTATGTAGATGTTATTGTTAATA
This sequence comes from Sambucus nigra, assembly GCA_949130495.1. Lineage (NCBI taxonomy): Eukaryota > Viridiplantae > Streptophyta > Magnoliopsida > Dipsacales > Adoxaceae > Sambucus > Sambucus nigra. The sequence goes on along the minus strand of CASBWL010000168.1, from coordinate 79,419 downwards.
TTTGGTCATCAATATTGTTAAGAAAAAATGTAAGGACACAAATTTCCAATTGAGTCCATATATAGTTTTGGCTCAATTCCGGACAAAAACATTTATTCATAGGATAATATTTATTGTAATATTCTCAAGCCTATGAAGTGTATGTTGAAGACGTAGCGGCAAAGAATTTAAAGCTTCATCAAAATGCCGGTTTGTGTGCCTCGTTTCTACGTCATCAACTAAGGTTCCATGCTCCCAAGGTATGAATGTAATTATATGTATATAGGAGCTTGGAACAATATGTATTGGGTGTTAGGTGAAATAAAAAAAACTGCATTTTTTTTTCAGAAAGAATCAATTAAGAACTTTAAAATAAGTATATAAAAGTTTCTGGGCCAAAATCGAATTTTTCAATCTTTCTGGTCGTTCGTTAGAAATGTCGTTCGAACGAGTTTTTTCGTTCGAACCAGATTTCGTTCGAACGAGTTTTGTCGTTCGAACCAGGTTCGTTCGAACGAGTTTTGCCAACGACCCTAAATGGACAGTCGTTCGATATGTCGTTCGATATGTCGTTCGAACGAATGGTCGTTCTAACGGGGTATCTAACGAACTTCTAACGAGCCCAGGCTGGTCACTCGTTAGAAGTCTCGTTCGAACGAGAATCACGTTCGTTCGAACGAACTTCCAGCGGGAACAGTTATTTGGCAATTTTTTGCAGTTTTTCCCCACTCTTCCACTTGGTTTTCAACCAACTTTTTTCATGCATTATTATGTGCGGGAAACACATTTTCCAAGACAACTTTTCCAACATTTGTTTATCTCCAAAAGAGAGTTTGAGAGCAAAATTACTTTAGGAAAATGTTCAAGTTTTGAGTGTTTATTTTTTAATGAAAAATTCATACACACTCTAGTTTACACCCAATAATCGTTTATCCAAGTTTCTATATTTATATCAATTGCTTGGAGTTTTTGGCACCGGTTTTCTCTACTGAATTCAAGAGACGTTTCGGGTTTGCTTCTACACCCCATTACAAAGAAGACTTTTGTTGAGATTCTACCCAAAAGAAGAAAGGCTCCATACTTGGGTGACGGTGACCATATAAAGTCCCATCGGTGTATTCCGAGACCACGGTGGAGCTCCGTTGGTTATCCGCTAATTGGAGGTTGATACAAGAAGGAGCATCACGACTTGAGAGGGTTCGAGTTTAGGAAGTAAGTCTTTTGTCTTGTATTTTGTAATACCGTTTTTAGTGGATTTGAGGCTAGGGCCGTCCCGAGGTTTTTTCCCGTTAGTGGGTTTTTCCTCGTACATCGCGGTGTAGTGTGACTGTTGATTTTATCTTGCTCTATATCACTTAGAACGCATGCTAGATTAATTTCAAGATAAAATTTGGTTTAATTATCACACTCATTTAATTTGGGACTTAAATTAAATATTGGGTAAATTTGGTTTATTCTAGTCACTTGCTAAAATTGGTTTCGCCTAACTTTGAATAATTGTTAATTATAACTTAGGCAAATTCTAGGACTTGAATTATGTTTTAATTGGTTTTTGAAGATATTAAAACTTGGTGTTTTATTTGAAAGTTAAAACCATCTCAACGCTTCCGCATTTATTTAAAAGGAAATTATTATTTTAATTTGAGATAATTAATCACCGGGGATCCAACTGCGTCTACAAAAAAAAGTAACAATTATATTTTAGGTCAAAATGTTTTATTACATATTCTAATGTGTGTTCACTATGCATTTATATATGATTTACTCCATTTTCAACATTTTATATTGATTCTTACGATTCGATTCACAATTCACAATTTATAAGGTTTCTGATTTACGATTTGACAACTATGTCGAGGACACTTGAGTCACCAAAGTCACTCTGCAACGCATCGATCCCGATATCCATTGCCAGTATAAAGACTATATGGCAACTTTTCATATTGAGGGGTGGGGGTGGGGGAGAGCAGGAGCTTAGTAGTTTTTTGTGCACTGTCGTATTTTATTCTTAGTGATGTTGCTCACACTAAATTATTCATTTAGAATATTCTAGTATATGCCCTCTTTTGTCATTATCTTGGCCAACAAGATAACCTAGTCTATAATTAAGGTTCTTGTACTCACTACTATGACTTTTGAGATGAATGCAAATTTGAGACAGACATGGGCAATTTGCCTCTAAATAAATGTTGTGTAGTTTAGATTAAATTGCTTCTGCTCCCACTACACTGAGACAAAAGTTTACTTGTTAATTAAGGCACTCTGAAAGCCTGAAGTCTGAACGGAACTCAAGAAATGTAATTTTGGGTTTTTGTTTTGTAGGGCTTTAGGAGAGTAGGTTTAGGCTAATTAAAAGGCAGGTTGTGACAAGAATTACACTATGAAAGATAGAGAGAAGAAAAATAAAGAGAAGTAAACGGAAGAGACTCATAAAAGTTTTCCAAACTCTAACCTAAAAGAATATAATGAAGCCTCACCATTAAAAAGAAATCAAAATCTGCGGAGATTCAAATTGCAGAACTCTATTCAGCTCTCACTACATACACTTGCTTACTCCGAAGCAAACAAATTTTTCTAATAAACTTGATGTAAACAACACACATAACAAAATAAACACCACACGACCAAAATGAGGAACTCTCTCAACAATATTCAATATCTTCAAAACGGGGGTTTCCAGCATTTATATAGCCTTCTGAGCACTTGCTGACTAAGTAATCCTCATAACAAAACGACCTAATTACCCCAGACTAGTTTGGACACTATACCAAGATAAAACATTAAAAAAAATTAATTTAATTCTTGGAAACCACTGCCTCAACGACCAGTGGCGGAGCCAGGATTTTTGTATGGGTGGGGAACAAAAAAAAATTCTACTTTCAAATAAACCTAAGAAATAGAAAATAACATAACTTATGTAAACATTTTAATCTTCTTTAGATCATTCTAAATTTCAAGATATGAAACTAGTTATATTTTAAAAAAAAAACAATGATTTCAGCAAAAAAAAAAAAAAGTAAATATATATCTAGCAAGCAAAATCAAGCATACCCAAAGGGAAAATCACAAATCAATTGGGTAAAGTTCGAACCTCGGTCTTTCCGTCAAAAAATAAATTCAGTAACACTCGTGATTAAATCCAAGAAATTTAGCCCTAAAGTTCTAACCAAATTTACATAAAATTACAAAAAAACAAATTTACATACATATAATTCATATGCGGTTACATAAATCTAGCCCTAAAGTTGCCAAATCCTAAATCAATTTGTTAAAACCCAAAGTCAGTTTAAAAGAAAAAAACGATGCAAAGGATAAATAACTGAAGATTGAATAAAAATGTGTGTGTGTGTGTGTGTGCGAGTGTATGAGAGAGAGAGAGAGAGAGAGAGAGAGGAGAGAGAGAGAGAGAGAGAGAGAGAGAGAGAGAGAGAGAGGTAACTTTCTCTTAATTAGTAAAAGAAGTGTTGTGGGCCAAGCCTAGTTTAACGATTTAAGTGAGAATGAAAGAGGCTGATAGTGGGCTTTGAATGAGATGAACTTCAGGAAAAAATAAATTAAAATGGGCCACACTTTCGAAAAATAATAATAGTAGTAGTAATACACAAACGATATATATTTAGATTTGGGGTGGGGTACTTGCCCCCCCTCCCCCCAACACACACACACACACACACACACATATTTACCTTCGCCCCTTGCGATGACACTCCATTATTTGAATCATAAACAGCAAAAAGATTACCTAATCCTATAAAAAAAGGGTTTCCTAAATGTAATAAGACACTACAAATACGCAAATGACTAACAAGAACCATAACAAAACAAGTACTATCCTAGAACCCACCAAAAGTATTGCAATTACTAAAATACCTTAACCTGAAAGAATTTACCAAAATACCCATGGCTTAGGAAATACTGAAATTTCACACTCAAAATGAGTTGGAAGCATCTGAATGCAAACAAGCCCAACCAACAATTAACTGTTGATCAGATGAAACCTAATGCGGGGCTCATTAGTCCACTGATAGGGCCCATGATGGGTTTCTCTTTTCTTCCGCTTCCAAGCGCTCTAACAGTCTGAGCCATATATCACAAATTCCAGAAGGTAATCTGGAAGGTTAAACTTCTGAATAATCTGCTTATATTTGTGGATGATGTGAACGTATTCAATTACTAGTTAAACTTAAATAATTTATTCAGAGAGAACAATTTGTCAAGCAAACAAACCTGCTCAAGTGTCAAATGGAGATCCTTTGCAATCTTCTCACACTCTTTGTATGAAAGCTTTTTATTCAGGTCATCCTTCCTATACGCTTAAGGAGCTCAGCAGGCTGATCAGTTGTCATGACCCGAGCCGACGCCCATGATCGGAAAAGAAATACCTGAATAAAAAAAATTCAGTCCCTCTTAGACAGAAGAAAGGAAAAGGAACCAAAGAGAACAGAGAAAAATGATAGAGAACGAAAGATACACGTTGATATAAATCATCATAAAAAACAACCATTTATATAAATAAATACTATTAACTGCGGAACTCATAGATCTATGTTTTTTCAAGTACAATTTAATTTAAGGAAAGGGTAATGATGCCGAACAATAGTCCCAGGGTAAACAGTAACTCTGTCGTAAACAGTACTACGAAAATTTCTTTTCTTTTGTGTTTTAGGTCTAGTTTATATAGATATGAAATTCTATTTAGTTTGATCAAGTATTTAAGGATAATTTTTATCCAGTTCTAGTTTAAGTAGGATAACTTTTAACTCTAAATATAGAGAAACTTATTATTGTGTTTTTATTCAGTCAATCTAGTAAGAATACAACAAATTTTCTTTCCTCTTGCAAGTTCTTTAATTCTTCTTTTCTTCTTTACACTTCCTCTACGTTAAGAGCTAGTCACAATGATCAAAATGTCCACGATCGCAAATGCCCCTGGACATAGACCCTGGTGTTTGTGTTGCCAAGTCTGATCTGGAAGTAAGTGCTACTGGAGTTTTGAGTGTCTGTAATGGAATCCATGGTAGAAATAGATTTCTATAAACATATGGCAAGGCACCCATTGCTTGAAACACCAACTTCTCTACTCATGATGTGAGCCTCCCAGCAGACCGTACCAACAGATTCCTGCCTTCTCATCCCAGCCCTCAAGGCTCAAATCATCACATAAACCACCCTACAACCCTCTCCCCATTCCTAGCCACCTCTCAACATTCTCGCGGAACCCAAAAATGCTTCAATAACCATTCTTCCATCACAAAAACTTATCAGGACCCTCCCCATGATTCTTCCACTGAAATGGTCAACTATTCTCAACAAAATGCTCCTTTCTACTTCGCAGCCCCAAACCAATCGGCTGACCCACCCTACCAATCAGCTATCTGAGCAAAAACTCAACTTCCCAAGACCTTTAACCCAAACAACCACTTCAGCCCTACCCCAGCAGCTATCCAAGCCAAAACAGTCAACATCATCCCTCACACAACTTATGATAATGACAATGATGAAGTCGAAGATGTTTTACCACCCCCGCCCTGCCAAACCCGTTCCACCATGTGCCTTCGATAGTAATACATGAGCACCGGAACAACAAGGACCCATCGATTCCACCTAACAAACGATATTCCAACTTTTAATGGACTTCATATTAAAGATTTCCTTGATAGGCTCTCTCAAGTGGTCTCTTTGAAAACATGGGCATTCTAGAGGATAAGCAAGTCAGGTCGGTGACTTACAAGCTTGTTGGAGGCACTTCTTCTTGGCGGGATCATGTTTCCGTTCTTAGTATCACATGACGCAGCAGTTCCGTCCACTGGATTATGCTCAAATTTTATACACACAACTCCATGATTGTAGGCAAGGGAAATGTTTATCAATTTTATCACTTGCTATCACACAACAACTTGCTGGAAAGTGAGGAACACTAGATACCGCAATTTATTGCCACCACTCACTACTATGCCTTACCCCCATAAACAATGCTTTAAAGGTTCCAATACAAATTCTTCCTCCACCTACCAACTATCCCCATATACAACTCACTACCCTCTATTATTACCACTCCCTTACCAAAATTTACCACAACCATATTCTTCTCACCCAAATAATTCTCCCCCCACCTACCCACGCAAAAAATAAGCACCCCACAAGTAACAAATCATACCAATAACCCATGACCGAAAACCACCTCATCCAATACCCACGTTGGTCCTTCTAAACCCTCTTCCCATAACCTTTATGACCTGCCATCAATGGATAAATGTTTTGAAGTGTGGTAATCCTGGTCATAGATCCCATGAGTGTCGAGCTCCTTCTGATTCTCGTATAGAATTGACTACCAATGACAATTTTGAGGAAGAAAGAACAGGTTGATGATGATATCGCTCTAGTTCCATTGGAGGATAGTAAGTCTTCCTATTTATAGTGACTAAAAGTGATAAAAGAATGGAAAATTGTGCAAGAGCAAGAAAAAGGGAGGGTTGGGCTTGGCTAAATTTAATTACAATAGACATAGCTCTCTTCGGTAAGTAAATATGGAGGTTCCCTCCAAGAAATGTCTCTCTTGGGTATTCCGTCATCAAAAGTAAGTATGGTGTCCAAGAAAATGGGTAGGATTCAAAAGTGGTGATGAGAGAATCTTATCGTATACGTTTGTTGTTGAGGTATGCATTTGGGAAGTCTCTTGGGCTGGGAATTCTCATCCTTGAGTGTCTTTCGCGTCTCTATAGAATTTCACTTGATTCCCAAAGCTCCGTGTCAAAATCTGATTCAATGGAACTCAGACCTAAGAATAGCTTGTCAAAAGAAATTTTGGGAATAGGGAATTTGACGAGTTTGCCTCTATCTGTGTCCTAAAAAAAGCGCCTAGGCGTAGGCCTTTTTACAAACGCCAAGTTTTGGCCTGAGGAGTGTATTAAGGTGCGGTCAAGGATGGTCAACGTTTTTTGGGATAACGTGTGGAAAACATGGTTTTTTTTTTTTTTTTTTTTAGTATTTTTTAAAAAAATAGCATTTTAATTTGCAAATATTTAGACATATTTTTAAGGTATATACCATTTTCGTATTTTTAATACCCTTGTTATAGTTTAAAAAATATTATAATATATTAAAAAATGCCTAAATGCCTTTTCACGCCTAAGGCCTGCCTAAGCTTCTAAGGCTTAAAACTTGGCCTCCACGCACGCCCCGCGTTTTTTAGAACCTTGGTCTCTATGCTTGCTTCCATCTTCCTCGGGATTCTAATAATAAAAAGGGATGAGGGATGAGAAGAGGAACAATAGGAGGTGGAATACATGCCGAAGCAGTCTTGTGGTTCCACGTTGAGGAAGGACGTGCGGGCTCACCCCTCGAGTATTCAAAGACATTCTTTGATCATTCAACGGGCGAAGCAAGGTGTTGGTTTTTCTTTTCGTCTAGCTACTTAGTTCCTTGAGGACGAGGGGCCTTTTCTTTTAAAATTCCTCCACCAACAGCTCATGTAGTGGTCGTCCTTATAAAGCTCGTTAAGCTTCACTTCCCTTGGAGATGGTAGGAACGAATGCAATAAGAATCAGCCCCCGGTTCAAGAAGATAATAGAATCTTTATAAGTCGTTTTCAATTCTCCAGCGGACTTTCAATCATTCTCTTCTTTTAATCCACACAAGATGATTTGGAAGATCAGAACACCCAAAGAAGTCCAAATATATGCACGGTTGAATGCTAGGTAGAGAATGAATACTTCCAAGTCTTTTGGAAGGGAGACGCTTTCCTATATACTAATGAGTTGGGCAGCAGTGTTAGTTTATGTTAGTTTAAGCTGGATCATGCTTGAAGGGTCAAATCTTCTTTTTGTTTGTATTCAGTGTTTAGAGGGGCTGCTGCAGGATTCGGGCTGCGTTCGTTTGTTGCAGGTCTGGGGTGCTTTTGTTGTTTTTTATGGAAGGTTTGCAGATGATGTTCTATTATAGTTATGTGGGTTGTGGATGACGTGAGAGTCGTCTAACACTGGCTTTAGATTTTATTGTTCCTTTCTCACTGGCTTTAGCTTTTGTTTTTCCTTGTCGGGTCCTTATCTAAGTTGTGTTGTGTTCTGTTTGGTTCGAACACATTATTGATGTTTGCTTTTTCTTTTCCTATTTAGTTAGTGTCGACCGCCAGTCACCTTGTACCTTTAGGCGCTATTTTTTCTATTCAATAAAATGTGTTTTTTTCTGATTAAAAAAAAAGAATCATAAACAGGCCCAGATGGAATTAGAAATTACTTTTTTCTTCACTAAAGTAGAAAATACACCTACGCTTCTCAAATCATTGGAAGTTTAAAAAAGCACTCCCATGCTATACCAAACACTATATCTGAAAGAGTGTGCTCAACTCAGATGCGTTTTTCACGAAAACAGGGAACCAAAGGGCCACAAACATAACCACGTTATCTCAAGTAAAATCCATTTTTTCAAATTGTTTTCAGACCTGATATGGCATTGTAAGAGAGAGTTATATATTAAGAGGTCAGACTAACTGATGAATCATAACCAACAAGTCATGAATATGAAGATATTACATCTCAATTCATCAATTTATAGTAAAGCTAAAATAAAACACCATATTAATTATGGTTCCTACTTTACAAATAAAATAAAACCATCAACCATACCTCGTCAACTGCAGATCCAGGGAACGCATGTAAAGCAGCTTTCGAATCAGCAGCAGCAGAACAATACTACAAAGTGTTCCAGTATTCATCGACAGCTTTTCCTCTTGAAAGAACAAAATCAAGTCTGACTTGTGGCCGAATATCGAGAGAAATCAAACCAGAAGGTGGCACAACCATTGCGGCAGGTTCCTCGATGGAAGGCTCGAGTTCTAGAGCATGTGTAAGGGTGGCATGCAGGACATGGTCAGCATCTTCTGAACGTTCACCACTTACCATTCGCATCAGCTGCCGTAGAATCCAAAACCAGTTACTCCTTACTAGGGGTGGCAATTTCGGAAACGACACGGAACGAAATTAACACGAAATTGACACGGCTTATCGTGTTCGGGTCTGGGTTACTAGACCCGCTGTCGTGTCGTGTTCGTGTTGAATTTTGGCCACGAAATTGACCCGTTAAAGACACAATAGTGACCTCGTTAAGACCCAATATGGACCCGATTAAAAACCCGTTATTGACCCGTTATTAACCCCATTAAGACCCAATATAAATCCATTAAAAAATAAAAGGCTTTTATTAAAAAGCCCAACCCATAAAACATTTCATATCCGTCCATTACCACAAAACAAAACAAACCCTAGCTACCAAAAAATCATTTGTCCACAACAAAAACCCTCGGCTGTTCCGTTTCTTCACTTCCGGCGGTTCTCTCCATCAGTTCGGCGGTATGTTTTCTGATCTTTATTTCGGTGGTTCTGATCTTCATTTCGTTTCCTTTATTTAGTTTTGTTTGGTATAAGATCAGAACTATGTTAATCGATTGTGCGTTTGGTTTTGATTTTCATTTTGTTTCGTTCGTTTGGTTCTAATCTTCATTTCGGTGGTATGTTGAAAACGGGTTCGATTAACAGCTTCTAAAAACGTATGTAAATGGATTGTGCTGGTATAAAAACAGGCTGGATTTATAATGATATCTATATAATGGCTCTATTAATTATACAAATTTTCTACTCTACCATCAATAAGTTTTTGATACAACAAGTTGTACAAGGATAGACATTCAGATTACATTGATGGAACCACAAACTTGTTCCAACACTACGTAATGACGCATTAGTTTCTTTCCCCTAATAAAACAGAAAACACATAAATCGGGAGTGATGATAAATTACCTACCCTTTGAACCTTGGGTTTCCTCCTGTTTACATGTGGATTTGTTCTTGTTGATTTAATCTGTAATACAAGCATGAATTGAAAAAAAATGCTACAAATTGTGTCGTTTCAATCTTGTCGTTTCGTGCCAAACGTGTCAGGTCTATCGTGTCGTGTTGATGGATATTAATCAGATCAAAATTTTAAATCATGTCGTGTCGTGTTTGTAGCGGGTCGTGTTCGGGTTATAAAAAAATAACACGACATCGGGTCGTGTGGTGTTCGTGTCACTAAAAAACATTTCGTGTCGTGTCGGGTTGGTCCTGAACCCGACCCAATAACACGATTTGCCACCCCTACTCCTTACAATGTTAAACAAAAAACAAAATGGAACCCAAAAACATATTCTTCAAGGGGAACACACAAATTTAAGATGGCAAAAAAAGAAGCATAAACATTTTTCTTATGCAAATAACTCCAACCTTTTAAAGGGAAGGGTAAGGGGAGTATAAGTGGGACAAGATGATCTTTGGAAACCAATCTGTCAGCAATTAAGTTCATCAAAAATTAAAAATAAACCAATCAAGGCCCAACCCAAATTGGGGGTTGGCCCATGTTTTTCTAAATATTTATACTCCCTCCGTCCCAAATAATAGTCCTACTTCCATTTTTGCGACGCCCCAATATAAGAGTTTACTTATCTTTTTTGAACATAATCAACGAACCCAATTCCCATAATAGTGAAAGAGAGTATCCTTAAAAACCGTCATTTTAAATAGGGACTATTAATTTGAGATGGAGGTAGTGGAAAATATGACAGGAATTAAGCCATGATATCATCTGGGCTAAGTTTAATAAATATAACGTAGCATACATGCTGATAGTAGTGATGATAAATTGAGTTCATTTGCTGTCTAATCAGTATACCTTGAGACGCCGTAAAATGTCAATAATAAGTGAGAGCCGTGCAGTTGCTTGAGTATCCATAAGATTCTTGTATTCCTATTCAGGAAGGTCAGAAAGGCGCAAACCGATTCTAAATTTATCAATCATATCCTCATTTTTTTAGCGGACACGACAACCTGTAAGGACCACTCAAGTGGCATGGCCTTAATTGCTGCCTCTAGTTCAAACGATTTGCAAGTGCTGTGGGGATTTTTCAGGTCATAACCGTGTTTACCCGACGACAAAGCATTATCCCAACCAGGTAAACTACTGAGGTAACCCCACAAAAAAATGTGCAGCAGCTTTGTGCGAACCATTTTTGCCAGTACATATCAGATAGCACGCATAGCTTCTGATCTCTCAGTTTGGCTATCTAATTTTCCGTTCTTTAGAATTCTCTGCACAACACTCAATACCGGAACCAACTGATCTTTCTTCAACCGAGAAGAACCTTGGCATCGTATTTCCATGTCAAAAGACCTCAGTCTCTCATGAATTTGACCTAATAATTCAGGAGATACGTTATGAACAGATGGGTGCAAGAACGCTAACACGAATGCATTTACAGTGTCCTTCTTGCTGAAGCTTATTCAAACTACGTTCTAGGGTCTTCCTATCCATCATTGTGTGCTTGTCCTTTTCAAGACTCTCGAGATGCCTGTGTAACTCAACTTTTATAATGAACTTCGCCCCCTGTTCAATGAGAAAGAAACTTACGAAGGTCAAAGAAATAAGAGTAATTCTAGATGACTCTTGATGGGGATTGAAAAAGGGGACTCGCTCACATGGCAAGCAGTGCTGGTTGGTGTGCTGGACCTTATAACTTGATACACCATCAAATCTATTGTATTTGCGTCAGTGAGTCCTTTTGTTTGAGTCTCCATCAAGGGTTGAGATTAAAAAATTACAAAGTAAGATGTAGCCTGATGGACAGAATAAATGGGGTCACTAGATGACGAGAACGACCTGCAAAACTTCAAGTATTCGCGGCTCTCTGTGTGCTAGTCGCATTCAAAGTAAGACATGGATACCTCTGATATGATCGGCGTCTTCGGGGAGTCGATGAAACAGACGGAGACGCTTCTAATGATGCAACGTTTGATTCAGTGGGTTTACTCACTATTTGAAGTTCTGCGTGCGAAACTATACCACTTGGTTCATCAACTACATTCTCTGAACTACTTGGGACAAAGTAGCATATTGTTACATTCACCCTCAGATGGCAAGCCATGAGAGAGTTATGATTCAATCGCTAGATTTTCATTTTCTCCAGCGGCTCAGGCATCACTTTGGGAAGTCGAATGCTCTACTTCTTGCACAGTTTGAGCCGACTTCTCTTGAATATCTAAATTCCCCACACGTGGATTACAGACACCACTTTCATTAAAGACATTTTCCTGTTTATTAATGTTAGATGCTTCAGAGTTGTTCCCAAAAGTCCAAACCCGATAGGCCATGCCTCTATTATGGCTTTCTGCTTGGAGATGCATTCCAAATCTAGAAAACATATTAAGAAGCCGAGTGTAGTATCGTTTATTGCTCATCCAAAACCTTTTGCATACCTGTTTATAAGGTTAAAATATACAAAGAAACCAATGATTAAAAGTGCCAGTTGTATGTATCCACAAGAAGTCATGCACTATACAGCCCGAACAGCACTCCAAAGGAAATCTACATGCCAAAATCAAATTGATAATCCACAACCAAGAATCTGCCAAAATACGACTAGTATAAGTTTTAAACAGAAGATATTAATGTTAGCTTTCATTATGAGCGATTCAGATTAGCTTGACTATTGGTATGTGGGAAAAATATGAAAGTTGAACATTAGTTACCAATCTGTAGTTTCTTCTTCTTCTCCTTTTTCCTGAATTACATAAACCACCAGAGGTTTCCTTCTCTATGTGGATGAGGCTTGTTTCAAATAGAAAATTGAAGTGAAATTATACTTTGCAATCTCGACTCTTTCAACGTAAATATACTCATGTTGTCTTTTCTAGAATTCCTATTTATTGCATGTCTATTGTCAAATTTCAGGATAAAATGGGTACGGTTTTAGAATTGATGTGGGTTTTTTGGTGGGAGCCTCATATAAGGGACAAGTTACACCTTTAGTAAAAGAGTTATGATGGATCACTCTGAAGCACGAGTCAGCATGGTGTGCGTTATTAGGTCTAAATACAGTTGGCAAGCCAGTGGGATTCTCAAGTAGTAGATTGAGAATCTTTGTGTAGCCTATGTTATTATATCTCTCAGAATTTGTCTTTGCTACCTCCATATACTAGTGTGGTGGGAGAGGGTGAAAAGAAAAAATCCAATTGAACATATTAGCAGTCGAAAATACAAACCACAACCAAGTATAAATGCACGCACCACAGTAATCGTCAACCCTTTGGATCCTTCAGCATCAATCATATCATAAATTTGATGTTCAATAGGAAGCTCTACAAACTGGTCATTGATTTGGCCTCTCTTTTCCAGTTTCATGGGTTGTTCTGAATCAAGGTCATCATCTCCACATCCAAGAGTTTTGGGCTCAAAATTTTTTGGAGAAAACTTCTTCAGCAGACGCAAACAGCTGACCTCCTATGACAAGTGTAAAGAAATCAAGCAAATAATGAACCCAAAAATTACTGTCCACAAGGAGCAACAGATTCTTTCAGTTGGAAACAGTAAGGTGTGTGTGAGTGATTATTTTGTGAATGTGCATGTGAATAACATCATTTTTTTTAACACGAACAAAATTTATTAATAAACTAAGGAGAAATAGCCTCTCCTAGGGCTCTTACATGCGCTAATGAGAAACTAAATTAAAACAATAAATAAATAAATAAAAAACTAAAATTTGCGAGATCTAGAACGAGAAAAAGACGACCTTAAATTATATTTAAGAGCCGATTTTTCCTCTTTAGATAAGTACGGAAAAGAATCTATTTGCGGATTTTTTGTTTCCCCTTTAGGATTATTGCCGTCCACCACATCTTGATTAGGGATTGTCGAATCTTCAATGCTGCCCAAAATATCAAATGAATTACTCACTTGGGAATTGAACATTTGATATTGAATTTTTCCACAATTTTTCACATACGAATCTTCACTAAAATCACAAGATTGGGCAGAATTAGCCCTCATTCCTAAATCAAATTTAGGGATCTCAACATATAAATTTAAACCAGGACTGGAACCATCCTCTTCAACACTCAATGAATCCTCATTAAAATTTAAAATGTCCTCGAGAGGGGGCATTTCATCTTCGGATTGGGACCCATCAATTTTAGTACTGTCTATATCCCCCAACGGAAAATTGTTCTTTTGAGGATTCGATACCCTATTTTTTGGGTTATGATCACACAAATTAATTTCCTTATTTTTAATGTTATCCTTATTTTTAATATTATCCAATGAATGGTTTTTTTCCCCACGTTTTCTTTTTCCATGCTTGAAATAACAAGGTTTTGGGGTCTCCCATTTTCCATTTCGAATGATACATGTTGCAAGTCCAAAAACTTTCTTATTTTGCACTATCTTAGGAGCTGTTACACCAACTTGCTGATGTGTCGTCAAATCCACTAATGGGATATCATCATCCCTTTTATCCTCATAAGAAACCACCTGTCCCACTGATTTCGGCAGCTGAAGTGAAGATTCAAAATTTTCACTGTTAGTTCCTAAAATTTCAGCAGCCACCTGCTTAACCGAAGTTGTCAAAGCTTAGTGCTTTTTTTAGTAAACTGCTGGTTAGCCAAATTCTTTTCCACCTCATCATTTTCATGAATAATTATACCATTTTTTTCCATGAACCGAATTCTTCCTGGAGCATGTCTCTTTTGCTCTGTATCAGCATCAGTTTCCATAGCAGCTACAGGTTTTTGTGTAGAGTTACTATCTCTATTAACAGTAGTTTTGAAAACTTGTTTTTTGAGATTTTTGCACTCAATAGAAGAGTGACAAATATTTTTGCATAAATTACAAAAAAGTGGGATAGATTCATAAGATATTTGGACATAAAAGAAACCATCACCTCTTTCTACCAAAATGTGTTCTGGAGGTTTTGGAGCAGGTCTATTTCCACCAAGACTCTAGCATAATTTCCTTAGTAATTTTAAGTAGAAATCTTGGATCCCAATATTCTTGACATAAACCCATAAAACGAATCAAAACTGAGGCAGTGGATTGAACATGAAGTTCAGGTTGAAAATCAGGAACCCAATGAAATAGCTTAAAAGAACCATTTGAGAGTTTAGAGCTTCTTAATGACCATACCGTACTCATCTAATCAGAACTAGAAAATTTAATATTGAAAAAACCTTTACCAATGTGTGTGAGGATCCAAGGATTTTGAAGCTTCCATATATTGTTGAGAGAAGTTTTGAGATCCTCCACCTTCCATGGTTTAGCCCCTTTTACCAGACCAATTCTTCCAATAAGGTTGGATGTGCTACAAGCTTTGATTACCTCTTTATAAGCATCATCATTCAGATTTACTGCTAGACTGTCACCACGCAAATATGGATCAGTAAGAGGAGGGAGATATGTCAATGGCTTCTCCTCTTGTTGCAAAACATCATTTTTATTACATAGAACAGCCGCAATTGATGGTTTTGGGAGAGTGACTTCTTTAGATGAAGCGTTGAGGACAGATACGAGATTTACATTGGGGACATCAAAAGGTTTTGGATCAA
This sequence comes from Sambucus nigra, assembly GCA_949130495.1. Taxonomy (NCBI): domain Eukaryota; kingdom Viridiplantae; phylum Streptophyta; class Magnoliopsida; order Dipsacales; family Adoxaceae; genus Sambucus; species Sambucus nigra. Next base: position 64,039 of record CASBWL010000168.1, on the reverse strand, counting down.
AATCCAAGCACAGACATGGATTTGAATCCATCATGAGGGTGATGGCCAGTTTTATTAGGGAAATCTAGAAAGGAGGAGAGCGCTGCCATCATTTTCACTCAACACCATCATTAAAAATATTTAGCCATGATAATCAAAGCCAATGGCATGTGATATCTATAACACCCGTATTTTTAATGATTTTTAAATTGAGATTAATTTAAATTAAAATACGAAATTAATTCGGGTTAAAATAAATATTAATTAGCGTGACAAGGATTAATATTTATTTGTATGAACTACATTGAGAATTACTTAGTGTAAGAGTAATAAATTCATGAAAATACATTATAATTGTCGTGGGTGAGAAATACGGCAGTTGCGGTAATTTAGTCGGGACGCGGGTATCAGCCGTGTCAGGACTTGAATAAATGAGATCAAAGGTAATTTATTGATGGGTCATCAAAATGGTTATTTCGAGTGCGCCAATGTATCCGGAAGGGTTGAAATAGTCAGAAAAGTGTACTCGGCAGTTTAGTTTGGGTCTCGGGACAATTTTTGGCCAAATCGACACCCCAGGAGGGTATTTTGGCCTTTTGTATTTTTGAGGATAGAGAACCTAAGAGTTTACTAGGCTTATATCAACTGGTTGGGTAAAGGAATGAGGGTTAGAAGTTAACAAACCACATAGAGGACATAGGAGGAAGAAGAAATGAGTCCCAAGGCTTTTCCCCCACCATTCTTACACCACAACCATCACCGTTGCGTAGATCGGGAGGAAAGGAAACCAACCACACCACAATCTTGCAGAAAATCGGACCTTCATATTGACGCAAGTATTTATCTTGCTTAATTTTGAAAAGATGTACCATCCATGTTGGTGTAGGATGATAAATCTATGAAATTCATGAATTTTGGCATTAATTTGGAAGAGGTAAATCACATTCTTGGGTAGGAATTATGATAGGTTTAATCCCTTATGCATATAGAATGAAATCATGGTTCAAAGTCTCGGTATCGATCCCGGTATCAGTCACTCGACTTTCAACTCGGTCGCAGTAACGGGCGATACGCAAAGATACACTATTTCGAGAGTGCAAAAAATCCCGAAAAAAATCTAGAAAATTTTAAAAAAATACGATTAACAATGTGGACCAATCAGATAAGTTTAAAACTATACTTTAATATGCATAACATTGTACAATTGATTATATTGACGTGCAGCAAACTTGCCTGATTCAATGTTCCATAATAAATCAATGTTTTATTTCACGGAGGATACAAATATTATGTTTTTACAAAGAAAAACAAATGTTACTTTTTTAGTAAAAGGATAATTTTTTTTTACAAGGAGGATACAACTATTATATTCTTAGTATTATTTTTAGTAAGAGGATACAAATGTGTTTTTTAAGTATGTTATATTTTTCTAAAAATGATAGAAATGTTTCTTTTTTAGTATTGTTATATTTTGACAAAACACTGCTTTTTTTTACCATCGTTTTTTACAAAAAGGATGCAAATGTTATTTTCTTACAAAAAATGATACAAATGTTATTTTTTTATAAAAGGAATGTAAATGTTTTTTTTTAATTGATGGAATTGTTACTTTTTTACAAAGAGGAAGCAATTTTTTTTTACTTGTGTTGCAAATGTTATTTTTACATAAAGGATGAAAATATTATTTTTACAAATGTTTAAAGGATACAAATATTATTTTTACAATAATTATAGTTGTATATTTGTTTGTAAAAGAATAACATTTATGTTTTTTTATAAATAATAACATATTATAAAATAACATTGGGAACATTATTATAAGAAATAATAAATAATATTTGGATCATTTGCATTCTTTAAAAAAAAGAACTAGCACATATACAACGCACTAAATTAAACCCACACGATGACCAAATAATCCACACACAGCACACTAAATTAAAAAAACCGTCAGCATTTCGTAACCCCCCAAAAAACCATGCTTACCAACATAACATTGGAGAGAGGGAGAGAGAGAGTTAATGCTTAGTAACTTATACCATCTTGGTCGATATATCACCGATATGGGTCAATACTATTGGAATATCGCCGATATGTACCGATTCCATCGCGATATCGCTAATATGGGTTGATTCTACTGCGATATCATTGATACGGGCCGTTTATACCACAATATCACCGATACTACCGAGAAATTACCAATATAGGGCCGATTCACATCAATAATTGAAAACTCAACTCGTAACTCGGAATCGGATCGGTGGGCCGGTATACCTTGTCAACTCGGTCGTATCGTCGCGGTATCGGCCTTGACTTTTAACCATTAATGAAATTGATGAATTAGTTTTGTAATCTTGTGAAGAAATTTGGGTTCTTGTTGAAGTCTTTGAACAAAAATGATAATCTAGGGTTTCTGAAATTTAATGTTGAATAAATTCTATTTAAAGGATTTTCTTGATGATCTAGGAATTCATTTACGTTAGAAATCATTAATATATGTTAGTATAATGTTTGGTATACTTGGTTTGGAGCTTAGGATTGAATCATGGAGGTTTTGAGGGTTAACAATGGTGAAAAATCGTAACAGCGAAGAAGATGAATACCCAGGTACCTCAAACCGGTTCGGAGGTACACCTGAACCGGTTCGCCTGTACACTCAAACCGGTTTGGGGGCCTGACAGTCCTGGCCATTGGTTTGCTTAAATTTTAAGAAGTTAGGGTTGGAATTTTTCCCTAATTAAAGAGAATTAAGATTAACAATTATGGGGTATATTTTAATTTTGATTGACATCACGAGAATTAGAGTGGGCTACGGAGAATACGAATAAACCATGGGGCTTATTTGATATTAAATAAGATCACGAGAATTAGAATGGTCATGGAGAATACGAGTAAACCTAAGACCGGACCAGAAGTAGGGGGATATTATAACTACAGAAATAATCTTATGGGTTAGTTAGAACTCATCGAGTAGTGGGAAAACACTCGGGAAAATACGAGTAATAAAATGGTAAATTGATAATACATAGTATATTCGAGAGTGGTGTACTACGTATGGATATATTATAGGTTACATGCATGCCTATACTCAATTTACATATACATAGGTTGTATGAATACCTAATGTGTGACTTAATATATGTAATGAACGTACCTACGCTGCTTGCTGTCACGGGAGGTTCCGCACCGGGGACAATCTTATCCTGATGAACCCATTGAGGGGATTTTAGACTTGTGCCTTATAATATAGAACTTAGGGAATGATCACTACTCGTGTGAATGAGGGGGTGGCGGTCATTTGGGTGCTTTAGGTATGTACGTAGCCCAAAGGCCTAGAACTACGTTCGCCTCCAAATTATGTGAATTTTTATTGATGGTTCGAGAGTGATTCCGGACCGATAGTCCTTCATTTAGTACGCAATGTACCAGGACTTGATAGCAGAGTATGCACGCATCGCAGGTCTGAGCCTAGGGATGTCATATTTGTATATATATAGTAAGAGTGAAATATATATATATATATATATGTGTGTGTGTGTGTGTGTGTGTGTGTGTGTGTGTGTGTGTGTGTGTGACACCCCGACTAATTAAATACCGGGTAGCTACTCCTTTATTAAATCAATACAAAGTGCCAAGTTGGTTCAGTTAATAGCATCACTGTCGAAAACATTTTAATAATTACTAACCACCTAGTATTTAAAAAGTAAGTTGCCAAATTTTAATTTAAGTCTGATTAACATGCAATAAAAGAATAATGGAAGAACAACATAATCCATTCACCATAACGAAGTAATGAATAACCAACAACATAAATATAAATCCGGAGGAAAACTCCTCCCAACAATCCCACAACTGAAAAATAATACGACAAGTCTGAATCCTGAATAATTACATGCCAGAAGTCTGAATAACTGAAATAAATGAAATGTCTCTAAAAGAAATGGGCGACATGCCCTACAACTGATAACTGAAGAATATCGAGTCAAGATAGATGAAGCGTCTATAAGCAAAGTCCTGTAACTTCCACAAACAGCTACAGCTCGTCACCTGAATGAGACTCCTAAGCATGGTGTCCATGTGGCTGGGCACCTAAAATGGTTTTTACAAAAATAGATTTGAAAGCAAATGGGTCAGAGCCCAAAAGTGGAAATCATTTTAAAAACAGCAAGTGTTTTAATAACATTAAAACATTAAATGCAAAATACATGTTAGGACGTGCACTCACAAGAAATTCTCACCTCTCGACTACATGTGCACTCCTAACGTACCGTACCCATCTATAAGACATCCATATCTAACCAAACCGTAATAAGTTCTACCCCTTACTACTCGATTCCCATATTACATTCTAGCGTTATCAAATAAATAGAGGGCTTTACTTAAACTCAGATTCTCAAATTAGTAATACCATTCATTATCAGTTAACCCGTTTTGTTTCCTCAAATCATTACCATAATATTATTCACAATACCAATCATGAAAGTTCCCGTTAATTAAGTGTATATTATTCACATCATAAATATACAATACAAGCACCCCGAGACTAAGCTGCGGTGCACACATACTCTGCTATCCATCCCGGTACATCACGTACATAAGGATCACGTATTCCGAATCTCTCAGGAATCGTTCTCAGATAACAACATCACAAATAATGGAGGCGAACACAGTCACATCACATGGGTCACGCACATACCTGCGCTCCCACGATCAGCAGACTTATTAACATCCCAATAAGTCCTTCTCTGACCTATGTTCATCGAGGTAACCAATCTAAATCCGGGCAACACAAGGATTATAAGGCCCTAAGCGAACGTAAACATCCCGTGATAGCAAGTATGGCAGGTATGTCATACACATAAAATCAATACATATACTAAGTATTCACACATCTTAGTAATCACCATAATATATTGGTGGTACACTTCTCATTTGTACCGACATATAATGCTACACAATATATGTTTCTGGTTAATATAACTAGTTAGGCCGTAACTGTTCTCGCATCGTAATAGACACTCACGTCCCACTCCGTAATTCCCCTTAGGTTCAAACTCCACTTCTAGGTTTTACTCCTTATTATATCCCAAACATCCCTAATATATAAATTACCCATCAAGGAAGTATTATCTCTACCTATAAACAAGGTTACGGGACACTCGGGATCAAATCAGGCTAAAAAGCCTAAACTGTCAGCTCGTTAGAAGTCTCGTTCGAACGAGGCTGTTCGAACGAGAGTTCGTTCGAACGAACTAGACCTTCTAACGAGATGTCGTTCGAACGAAAGTCTTCGAACGAACATCCCTCTCGTTAGAACCCAGTCAACTCGTTAGAAGCTCGTTCGAATGACCTGGGCAGGTCTTCTAACGAGTGGCCAGTTTCGAGCCCAGATTTTCCAAATCTCGTTTTTCTAACTTCTCTCCACCTCTAACCTCATCTAAACATTAATCTAACGATTGTTCAAAGCTACTAATCATCCTTAAACATGTTTCAATCGAATAACAACATTTATATGGGTTCAAATCACCCTATAGTACATCAAATTATCAAATCTCCACCATTTTTCCCCAAATCACATGAACATGAACCCTAAAACTTATAAATCATCCATGGGCCTAATTAAATCCGTTTTGTTTCATCCAAGATATTATAATCATAAGAATAATCACATATATACAATTCTACATGCAATTCCTCATCAATATGCAAGATTCTAATTCCAAGTTTAATGGGTTTTCATTCATCTCCCAAACAAATACAATTATAACAAATTCCTACGCATGGAAGAAGCATTCTCTGCAATTAATTGAAATTAAACCACTTGCCTTATTTGAATCTCTGATTTTGATGTCGATTTGATGGAGTATTCTCTCTCTCTCTGCAGAATTCTCCACTCCTCTCTCTCTACAAACTTTCTTCTCCAAAGTGAATGGTGGCTAGGGTTTTTGCCTTAGGAAATTTTGGAACAATTTCTAATAACCCCCGTAGCCTAACAAGTCCTAAGATGTGGTTAGTGGGTTTAGTGGGCAATTACTAAGTCAGCTTTTTAATTCCCAATTTTCGTAGGTTTTAATTCCCAAAAATCCAAAATTACCAAACTACCCTTATACTTTGCCGGTATGGCCTAAAAATGCCCCGGGACCCAAACTAAACTCCCGACTAGTGTTTTCTGACTATTTCGACCCTTTCGGATGCGTTGGCGCACTCAAAACGACCATACGGTTAATTGAACTAAAATTCACTTTTTAATTAAAATAAATATTTCCCTGACGCGACTGTCACACGCGTCTCAACAAAATTTCCAAATTGTCGTATTTCAATCTCACGACAAATTTCATACTTCAATATTATAATCATATATGCACATTATATTCAAATACCAACTCGCATCTCGCTAGTATTTTAATCCGGATTAATTTCCAATTAATACGCATTTAATTTAATTAATCCCATAAATAAATATCACAAAAATACGGGGCATTACATACTTCCCCCCTAATAACTGAATTTCGTCCCGAAATTCGGAACTAGAAAGTACCTGGTAAGAACAACTCTGGATAACGTTCGCGCATCTCATCCTCGCGCTCCCATGTGGACTTCTCGACATTATGATGTCGCCACTGAACACGCACTAACGGAACCTTCTTTGATCGCAGTTTCCGCTCATTTCGGTCCAAGATAGCAATCGGCCCCTCCTCGTAGGAGCTATCGGGCTGGAGATCTATGTCCTCCAAAGCAATGTGAGAATGAGCCAAATCATCTCTAAGATATTTCCTTAGCGAGGAAATACGAAATACATCGTGAATCCGATGCAAATGCTCCGGTAATCCAAGTCTATACGCAACCGGTCCAATCCGCTCAATAATAGGAAATGGTCCCACATATCTCGGTGTCAACTTCCCTTTCTTCCCGAAACGCATAATCCCCTTCATAGGAGATACTCTGAGCAAAACCTGGTCCCCCACTTGAAACTCCATGAAGAACCTCTTTGCATCAGCATAGCTTTTCTGCCGATCTTGAGCTACCCGAATGCGACTCCGAATCAATTCTATCCTCCCCAAAGTATCCTAAATCACTTCTGGCCCAAGCAGTTTGTTGTCCCCCACCTCCAACCAATATGCTGGGGAACGACAAGGTCTACCGTACAACGCCTCAAATGGAGCCATGCCAATGGTGAACTGGTAGGAGTTGTTATAAGCAAACTCCACCAGTGGAAGATACTGCTCCCATCCACCCCCAAAATCAATGATACACATACGTAGCATGTCCTCCAACATCTGGTTTCTACGCTCGGTCTGCCCATCGGTGTGCGGGTGATACGCCGTACTCAACCGTAATTCTGTGCCCATGGCCTCCTGAAAACTCTCCCAAAACCGTGAAACAAATATCTTGTCTCGGTCAGACACGATATTTAGGGGCACACCGTGAAGTCTCACTATCTCTGAAATAAAGAGCTGGGCATACTGTCCCGTAGTGTAGTCTATCCTTACGGGTAGGAAATGAGCGACTTTGGTCAGCCTGTCCATAATTACCCAAATGGAGTCATGACCTCTCTGTGACGTAGGCAACCCCATGATAAAGTCCATGGATATGCTCTCCCACATCCACATCGGGACCTCTAACGGCTGTAGCAGTCCTGCCGGTCTCTGATGATCCACTTTTACTAACTGACAAGTGGCGCATTTAGAAACAAACTCAGCAATATCTCTCTTCATCCCGCTCCACCAATACTGTCGTCTCATGTCTTGGTACATTTTGTCCCCACCGGGATGTACCACGAATTGTGAGCCGTGCGACTCTGCCAACACCTCGTGCCTCAATTCCTCCCCTTCCGAAACTACTAATCTCCCATTGAAGCGTAATCCCCCGTCTGAGCTAACGGTATAGGATTCGGCTCCCTCTGCTAGTAATCGAACTATCAACTCCTGACAGAACGAGTCATCTGCTTGTGCCTTTACCACTCTCGTGATAATCTGCGGCGTAACAGTCATTCCGGACATGAATGATCGGGCCACTGCATCCTGGTGTCCCAATTCTTTCCACTTGGCCTTCCACACCCCTGCCACTTCATCTGCTGGCCTACGGCTCAACGCGTCTGCTACCACGTTAGCCTTCCCCGGGTGATACTGGATATCTAACTGATAGTCCTTCATAAACTCAAGCCACCTTCGCTGCCGCATATTCAACTCCTTTTGCGTGAATAGATACTGTAGGGACTTGTGGTCCGTGAACAATCGAAACTTTTCCCCCAAAAGGTAATGTCTCCAAATACGAAGGGTAAATACAACTGCCGCCAACTCCAAGTCATGAGTGGGGTAATTCTTCTCGTGAGGCTTTAGATTACGGGATGCATAAGCAATGGCCTGACTCTCCTGCTGTAACACACCTCCAAGTCCTTGTAAGGACGCATCGGTGTAGACTAGATACTCAACTCCCGGTCTCGTCAATGCTAACACAGGTGCTGAGGTCAACTTATCCTTCAACTCATCGAATGCCAATTGACAGGCATCACTTTAGATGAATGGCATACCTTTACGAGTCAGATGTGTCAAAGGACCTGCTATCTTCGAAAATCCCCGAATGAACCTCCTGTAGTATCCTGCTAATCCCAAGAAACTACGGATCTCTGTCGGTGTCGTGGACTGTCCCCACTCCCTCACCGCGGATACTTTCCCCGGATCAACAGATATCCCCCGGTCGGAAATAATGTGTCCCAAAAACTGGACCTCCTTCAGCCAAAACCCGCATTTCTCATATTTTGCATACAACTCGTTCTGACATAGCGTCTGCAAAACTTGCCTCAAATGCTCGGCGTGCTCCTCCTCTGTCTGGGAGTAAACCAGAATATCATCGATGAAGACAATGACAAACTGATCTAGGAAATCCCTGAACACTCTATTCATCAAGTCCATAAACACGGCTGGAGCATTGGTCAAACCAAAAGGCATAACCCGAAACTCGTAAGATCCATATCTCGATAAGAATGCAGTCTTCGAGACATCCTCTTCCCTGATACGCAACTGATGGTATCCCGATCGTAAATCAATCTTCGAGAAGAAAGAAGCTCCTCTCAGCTGGTCGAATAAGTCATCGATTCGAGGCAACGGATACTTATTTCGTATCGTGACCTTATTCAACTCTCGATAGTCCACACACAATCTCAGTGAACCATCTCTCTTCTTCACGAACAACACAGGGGCCGGCGAAGTAATCCTCCGTATAAACCCCTGACCCAACAACTGCTCAATCTGATCCCGTAACTCCCTCATCTCTGCTGGAGCCATACGGTACGGTGCGCGTGCTATAGGTCTCGTATCTAGCAATAAGTTTATGACAAAGTCTATCTCTCGACTGGGGGGTAGGCCTGGTATCTCCTGAAACACATCTGAGTACTCCCTGACAACTGGGATCGAATCTAAAGGAATCACAACCTCCTTAGAGGTATCCTCCTCTATGTAATACAAATGAGCGGTCGAGCCTCCCTCTGGACGAGGCATAGCCACTACAAACATCTCTTGCCCCAGAATGGCAAAAACAATGCTCCCACCGAAGCAATCAATCATGGCTCTATAATCTGCGAGCCAATCCATACCGATAATCACATCGTGAACATGCATATCTAATACCAACATGTCTGCAGGTAATACCAGACTACCAATCTCTACCCCTACTCCCCGACATATATAGAAAATAAGTGACCCACTCCCCAATGGTGAGTCTACACACGTCACTGTGCTCTCTGCTGTGGCTAACAACCCTAAGGCTTTCGCAAAATGTGTAGCTATAAAACAATGCGTTGCCCCCATATCAAACAAAACCCGACCCATAGTACCATGGATAGGAAACATACCCTCAATCGCGGGTGGTGCCTGTGGAGCTGCTGCCTGGTGGACGTTATAGACACGTCCATACTGTAACTGTCCCTGCTGCACAGGAACTGCTGGAATGGCTGGAAGTGCTGGCACCTGGCCTGGAGCTGGAGAGCAGGTGGAAAAAGTGGCCTCTGTGGCTCATGTCGAGTACCCTGCTGCTGCTGCGGGGCCCTGCCCCTATCAGGACAGTCCTGGCATTTGTGGCCAGTCTTACCACAAACGAAACACTTCCCCGGGAAGTTCCCCCCTCTCTGTCCCTGCTGCCCCCGGCCCTGGTGGTCGTTACCGTTCCTCCACTAGCCCTGCTGGCCCTGCTGAAACTGTTGTTGACCATTCTGACCCTGCTGGTTCTGATGGCCGTTCGGACCCTGATGGCCCTACCGGAAACCTCCCTGTCCGTGCCTGAAATTTCCTGACCTGAACCTCTTGTGATCCCCCAGCTGGGTACCCTGATCACCCTGTCTTTGCCCCTGAACAGATTGTGCCCCACTGGCACCATTTCCTCCAGTTCTGCCCTGATGGCTAGACTCTCCCGATCTCTTGCCCTCAGCCATGTGAAAGCGGTGATCCTGGCAATGGAGCAATGTATCGTTAACCACATCAGAATAAGTGGCTAACAAGAGGTTCCCTAACAAGTGCTGATGAATTTTCCATGTCAACCCGTCCGTAAATTTCTGTATCTTCTTCTCCTCCGTCGGTATCTCATCCGGAACAATGTTCAGAAGATCAGTGAATTCGGCCTCATACTCGGCCACAGTCTTACCCTCCTGCTTGAGGCTCATCAACTTCCTCCTCATCTCTGTGTGAACAGCCGACGAAAAGTACTTGCGGTCAAACCGCACCCAAAACTCCTGAATAGTGAGAGTATCTCTCTCCTCCACTTGGTAATAGACTCCTACCACTGCAGTGCAGACCCTACTAGCTTAAAGGTAGCTAGTATCTTCTTCTGGACATCTGTGCACTCATACATCCTCAGGTGTCGCTGGATGTCCTTCCTCCACTGACTCGAAACTACCACATCGGAGCTACCTGCGAACTCCGGAGGGTGTGCTTTCTGAAAAGCATCACGCACACGTTCCCAAGCAGACGGGAATGCATGTGCCTGAACTGGTGCGGCTATCGGCGCCTGAGGTGGTGCCTGCTGAACTACTGCTAGTGCGGCATTTACCGCCTGGGCCACAATGGCTGCAACCTCGGCGGCATTCATCGTGCCCTGAACTGGAGCGGGCTGTGGTTCTGGCGTTGCATCCCTGGGAACCCGCTGTGCACGTCGTGGAGGCATCTGAAATAAGAATGAAGTTTATAAGTTCGCAGTTATAAACTTAAAATATCTGAAGAACGTAGCATATACAAAAGAATACAACAGTCCTAAAATATAGGGCTCTACATCAAAGAAAGCCCAGCGGAAACATAATAAGCCGTAATGATCCTAAGGGACACTAGAACCTGATGCTCTGATACCACCTCTGACACCCCGACTAATTAAATACCGGGTAGCTACTCCTTTATTAAATCAATACAAAATGTCAAGTTGGTTCAGTTAATAGCATCACTGTCGAAAACATTTTAATAATTACTAACCACCTAGTATTTAAAAAGTAAGTTGCCAAATTTTAATTTAAGTCTGATTAACATGCAATAAAAGAATAATGGAAGAACAACATAATCAATTCACCATAACGAAGTAATGAATAACCAACAACATAAATATAAATCCGAAGGAAAACTCCTCCCAACAATCCCACAACTGAAAAATAATACGACAAGTCTGAATCCTGAATAATTACATGCCAGAAGTCTGAATAACTGAAATAAATGAAATGTCTCTAAAAGAAATGGGCGACATGCCCTACAACTGATAACTGAAGAATATCGAGTCAAGATAGATGAAGCGTCTATAAGAAAAGTCCTGTAACTTCCACAAACAGCTACAGCTCGTCACCTGAATGAGAATCCTAAGCATGGTGTCCTTGTGGCTGGGCACCTAAAATGGTTTTTACAAAAATAGATTTGAAAGCAAATGGGTCAGAGCCCGAAAGTGGAAATCATTTTAAAAACAACAAGTGTTTTAATAACATTAAAACATTAAATGCAAAATACATGTTAGGACGTGCACTCACAAGAAATTCTCACCTCTCGACTACATGTGCACTCCTAACGTACCGTACCCATCTATAAGACATCCATATCTAACCAAACCGTAATAAGTTCTACCCCTTACTACTCGATTCCCATATTACATTCTAGCGTTATCAAATAAATAGAGGGCTTTACTTAAACTCAGATTCTTAAATTAGTAATACCATTCATTATCAGTTAACCCGTTTTGTTTCCTCAAATCATTACCATAATATTATTCACAATACCAATCATGAGAGTTCCCGTTAATTAAGTGTATATTATTCACATCATAAATATACAATAAAAGCACCCCGAGACTAAGTTGCGATGCACACATACTCTGCTATCCATCCCGATACATCACGTACATAAGGATCACGTATTCCGAATCTCTCAGGAATCGTTCTCAGATAACAACATCACAAATAATGGAGGCGAACACAGTCACATCACATGGGTCACGCACATACCTGCGCTCCCACGATCAGCAGACTTATTAACATCCCAATAAGTCCTTCTCTGACCTATGTTCATCGAGGTAACCAATCTAAATCCGGGCAACACAAGGATTAGAAGGCCCTAAGCGAACGTAAACCTACCGTGATAGCAAGTATGGTAGGTATGTCATACACATAAAATCAATACATATACTAAGTATTCACACATCTTAGTAATCACCATAATATATTGGTGGTACACTTCTCATTTGTACCGACATATAATGCTACACAATATATGTTTCCAGTTAATATAATTAGTTAGGCCGTAACTGTTCTCGCATCGTAATAGACACTCACGTCCCACTCCGTAATTCCCCTTAGGTTCAAACTCCACTTCTAGGTTTTACTCCTCATTATATCCTAAACATCACTAATATATCAATTACCCATCAAGGAAGTATTATCTCTACCTATAAACAAGGTTACGGGACACTCGGGATCAAATCAGGCTAAAAAGCCTAAACTGTCAGCTCGTTAGAAGTCTCGTTCGAACGAGGCTGTTCGAACGAGAGTTCGTTCGAAAGAACTGGACCTTCTAACGAGATCTCGTTCGAACGAAAGTCTTCGAACGAACATCCCTCTCGTTAGAACCCAAACTGTCAACTCGTTAGAAGCTCGTTCGAACGACCTGGGCAGGTCTTCTAACGAGTGGCCAGTTTCGAGCCCAGATTTTCCAAATCTCATTTTTCTAACTTCTCTCCACCTCTAACCTCATCTAAACATTAATCTAACGATTGTTCAAAGCTACTAATCATCCTTAAACATGTTTCAATCGAATAACAACATTTATATGGGTTCAAATCACCCTAAACTACATCAAATTATCAAATCTCCACCATTTTCCCCCAAATCACATTAACATGAACCCTAAAACTTATAAATCATCCATGGGCCGAATTAAATCCGTTTTGTTTCATCCAAGATATTATAATCATAAGAATAATCACCTATATACAATTCTACATGCAATTCCTCATTAATATGCAAGATTCTAATTCCAAGTTTAATGGGTTTTCATTCATCTCCCAAACAAATACAATTATAACAAATTCCTACGCATGAAAGAAGCATTCTCTGCAATTAATTGAAATTAAACCACTTGCATTATTTGAATCTCTGATTTTGATGTCGATTTGATGGAGTATTCTCTCTCTCTCTGCAGAATTCTCCACTCCTCTCTCTCTACAAGCTTTCTTCTCCAAAGTGAATGGTGGCTAGGGTTTTTGCCTTAGGAAATTTTGGAACAATTTCTAATAACCCCCATAGCCTAACAAGTCCTAAGATGTGGTTACTGGGTTTAGTGGGCAATTACTAAGTCAGCTTTTTAATTCCCAATATTCGTAGGTTTTAATTTCCAAAAATCCAAAATTACCAAACTACCCTTATACGTTGTCAGTATGGCCTAAAAATGCCCCGGGACCCAAACTAAACTCCTGACTAGTGTTTTCTGACTATTTCGACCCTTCCGGACGCGTTGGCGCACTCAAAACGACCATACGGTTAATAGAACTAAAATTCACTTTTTAATTAAAATAAATATTTCCCTGACGCGACTGTCACACGCGTCTCAACAAAATTTCCAAATTGCCGTATTTCAATGTCACGACAAATTTCATACTTCAATATTCATGTATAATCATATATGCACATTATATTCAAATACCAACTCGCATCTCGCTAGTATTTTAATCCGGATTAATTTCCAATTAATACGCATTTAATTTAATTAATCCCATAAATAAATATCACAAAAATACGGGGTATTACAATATATATATATATATATATATATATATATATATATATATATATATACACACACATATATATATACGTGTGATTTATGCTACTATGTGTGCATTAGTAGATAACATAAATGTTGACATCGAAAGTAACCTAAGTGTACTACTATAAATACTTAATCGGTGAAATTAAATTGACTAAAGGGTTTGGAAATTTAATAACGCATTGTATGGGTAATTTAATAACGTATTGTATATATATATATATATAGTAGAATGCAGGTAGAGACTTGGTGGGACTAATTAGGCGGGCTAGCGTAACTAGGTTGGTTTAGAAGTAAACGTTAGGCGTGCAGAATAGTTGAGAGGTGAGAATCTCAAGTGCGAGCACGTAAAGTTAACATGTATACAATATCTTCTCTTTAATGCATTTTAAATACTTGCAAAATAATTTTAAATTGTTTTACTCGTGCTCTGACCCGTTTCCAAATTTATTTTTGTAAAAACCATTTTAGGTGCCCAGCCACAGGGACGCCCAACTTAGGAGTTCATTCTCATTGGACGTGGTGCAGCTGATGTGGGCATTACATGACCTCGGTAGTAAACGCCTCCATATCTATCAGTTCATTTTCAGCATTTGCTCATCTCAGTCGGGCATGTTGCCCATCCTCAGTTAGATTTGTTTCAGAGACATTTGTTTTTATTTCCAATTGATGGATTTGATCTCATTTATGGGTTACTGTATTGAGACTTTAGGATGGAGTGTTTATTCCAGTCACGCTTATTTATTTAGTTGTTTCATTACTTATTATGATGGTTAAATAAATGGTGAATGTAGTTTATTTATTTATATTGTTGCAAGTTAAATAAAATATTATTGACACCGGGTCATTAGGGTATTAGTAACTTTATTAATTTTCTACAGTGATACTAAGAATGAAACCATTAATAATTCTTGTTTAATTTAATAAAGGACTAATCACCCGGTATTTAGTTAGGAAGGGTGTCACAGATAGTATCAGAGCATTCTAGTGTCCTTAGGATCTGTGATTTGATACCTAGACGCGATGCCTTAGGAGATTGGACTAAGGCTAATTGAGATTGAATATAGATGATGTATGCAATGTTTAAAAAGAGGCGAGGCGTTTTGGCTCTGGCGAGGCGTATTGTAAGCCTCACCCAAAAAAATGAGCAAAATAATATTAAAAAATACTTATAAAACTATAAAAAAAAAATAAAGTAACAAAGAAATATAAAATAAAACTGCAAAAAACGCATCTTTGAGGACTTTCGCACATAGTTAAACATTTTTTTGCACCCCTGAGATGACCTTTTTTTTAATAATTTGATCCCATGATATTTTAGATTGTTGGGTTGGATAACTAATGACTTAAAATATATTAAAACACAAGAGGAAAATGTGTCGTTATAATGTGGCCCAGATTAAATTATAATCCTATTCTACATAAACTTGTTGTTTACGTTTTCTTTTAAAAACTGTCTTTACAGGTCCTTGTTGCGGTAGTTCCTATAGACGCTGGTTCGTTGGAGGAGCATCCCTAATGACGTCCCATTTCGTACTCCTAGGATTATAGGAGTCGAGCAAGTGTAGCTCATTCTTTTATTGTACTCTTTTATTTTCAGTCAGGTTGTACATGTATACTTATATTCA
Source organism: Sambucus nigra (assembly GCA_949130495.1). Classification (NCBI taxonomy): domain Eukaryota; kingdom Viridiplantae; phylum Streptophyta; class Magnoliopsida; order Dipsacales; family Adoxaceae; genus Sambucus; species Sambucus nigra. Next base: position 48,153 of record CASBWL010000168.1, on the reverse strand, counting down.
GAGTTGGACTTTTGTATGGGCACATTTTATATTCAGAGATGGCTTATATTGTATTGGTAGTGATTGGTACCAGAGTTGGTTTTGTGTTAGTTCAGTATTTCATTATCTTGTCATTATTCATTCGGTTTTGATTTTTTCTTACGCTGAGAATGTTGCCAAAGGTTTTTGATTCCCGTGATTTTTATATTAGACTTGATGAATCTATTTATGGATTTTACGGGATGTCACACTATATATACAGATACTTTAGTAAACTTTTCTGAAAAGGTAAGCACATAAAATTGCTAGTATTTTTTCATTAATGTGCTTCCACCTAAACCTTCCCATTTAGCCTATGATTTAAGCTATGCTCACCCATATGTTTGACCACCAACTTGCATTTATTCTATGTATACACTTGCTACTTTTCCCCTTTAAATACCCCATGTAAACCTCATTTGAGGAAGACTTGATTTTTTTATATATTTTTAGGAGCCTTTTGACGTGTAATTTAAGTCAAATTGGTATCAGAGCGGATACGCTCCAACATTGGTATTTGGTGTATCACTGTATTATTTTATCCAATCGTATGCTACATTCAATGGCTCTAAGAATATACAAATGACAAAAGGAGATTAATCAAGAGTTGAGAGAGGGCATTCAAGATCTCTACAAGACATTTAATGCTATCATCCAACTCATCTCTTCCAAAATTCAAAATCCTAACCCTAGTCAATCCTCCACCACCCTTACCCGCTCCTTCCCTAACCCTCCAGCAACCCAAACCCTAGACACTGCCCCTGTCGACCATGTTTCTACACCACTACACCCCTACTCCACCCACCCCGCTGCCCAGAATACCTTCAACCTCTGTCGCCCAGCCCCCCGAACCTCCTCTGCCACCCTCCACCACCGTCTCACCTTCGATCTTCCCCCCCGACCCCAAAACCCCCTATTTCGGCCACTATCCACACCCTTCGGCTCTAAAAACAACCCCTAGCCCAAATCCCTTAACCCCCGACCCAAAAAAATCCCCACCCGCTGCCCAAAAACCACCGGTCGACCTCCCAAACACCTCCTCTACTGCTGGCGACCCAGAAAACCCCAATTCGACTCCATTTCAGACCTCGACCCCCTTCAACCCACCCGCTGACCACTTTTCCTCTTCCACACACATGGTTTTTGACCCGGGTGGAAGTTTTTGGGGCTGATTTTGGTAATGAAGAGAAAAAAAGAAGAAACTTTGTGGGATGTGCACACCTCGACTTTCAAGAATTTTATTTTGGCCCCCACAAGTTTTTGGAACATTTGTTTTAGAATTTCCTCACGAGTGGGCACTCGAGGACGAACTTGGAGAGTGATGGAAATGGGTCCCATTTTAGGGATTATTTGTTACTTTTATTTTCTTTTGTTATTTCTGTTTATTTTGCTATTTCATTATATTTTCTTTTACTTTAGTATTTAGAGGTAAGGAGTAGCAAAAGGCAATTAAGGGCATTTTTCTAATTAGAACATTAGCTTAGCTTAGAGCCTAAGCTACTCCTCCCCTTTAAACACCCCCATGTAAGCCTCATTTGAGGAAAACTTGATTTTGGAATAGAAAAGAGTATTTCTCTCTAAAAGTGCGTTAGATATTTTTAGGAGTCTTTTGGCGTATAGTTTACATCACAATGTATCACCAAGATATACAACATGGTACAACACTGTCATCACTTCCCAGGATTACAATTATCTCCTTATAAGTCTAGTGATACTCCACTGGTACCTCCTTCAAATCACACACGACGCAAGTTTTGAATAGTAAAGAATGGAAGATGTGTACAGAAATTTTGTTGTGATTTTGAAAATAAATGTTGTTGAATATGGTATCCAGTTCAAAACTATATCATGACAAGACGAAACTGGAAAATGAAATCAAGCATAGTTTATAGACAGATGTTTATTACTTACCTTCTTGTTCACTTTAGCACAAAACTCATCCACTATACGAGCATCTTTCAACCTGTGACAGATCTAACAGCACGTTGTGTGGTGAATAAGAGAGTCAAACTGATTAAAAGATCTATCCAAGAAAAATATTTTTCTGCTAGCAAAGACATAGTTGTCAACAAAAAGTAAACTTAAAGTATTACATTTCTCCAAGCTCTATGCCCAGAAGTTCCTCAATAACTAAGGTGTCTCTTAATATCAGAGATAACCAGAACCTTCAAAGGGGAAAAAATCATAAAACAAAATTAGCACAATGGTTCCTAGAAAACCTGATAAATTAACATAGGATTTCAGTATGATTGGCCTTGCCAGCAGCTTTTTCAAGTTTATCACATATAGCCTTCAATGCCGGAAGATAATCTTTTATGTGAACATCCTCTTTGACACATTGATCTGCAACACCAGCACTACTCGCAGCACTTCCATCTTCATTATCATTACCCACCAAAGTTTTATCCTCTTTAGTAATTTCAAGTCTTTGTTGACAACCCAAAAGCTTAGCATAACTGTATAGATAGAGCATATTGGTATTAACAATTGAACTATTTTTTGTCTCTTCCTCATTGCCAGCTTCTTTCTTCCTTAAAATTGTTGACTACCTCACAATCAACCCTCGGCTTTCAAGATTCTTCAATACATAGAAAATGTTATTGCCTTTGATACCTAGTTCCTTAGCAAGTTCACTTTGGGTGATTCCGGTTGTTCTACAAATACAGAAAAAGACAACAGATCACTCGATTATAACATTTACAATCTTCCAATCAGTAAAATGACCAGCTATAGTCCCTTTCCAGATAATAGTCAAAACGAAAAAGAAATGTACATTTCTAAAAGCCGCTCAATTAATCAAAAGTTTGATGCAACTCCAATTAACTATTGATACAAAATGTATGTTATTTTTTATACCCAATAAAATGATCCCAAATAATAATAATAGTACTAGTGATGATGATCATGGTATTGATAATGAAAGGACAACAACTCATCTAAACCAAATTGTTGTATTAGGCTAAATTCATAGAGGTTGTCAGACTTTAAATAACAAACTTCAACAAAATCAAAACTATTCCTCTTCATATAAAATTACAGCCAATCTTGGATCAAACCTGACAATGGCGCATTCCTAGAGTCCATTTCTGCACTAAGTTGTTATGAAATGACTACAAAAGATATTGTGATAGTTTACTCAGACCCTTCTTGATTTTAAAAAATTATATATTAGCCCCGATTCTTTTTAATTGTAAAAAAGAAAAATATTGATAAAACATATTCATTTTTTGTTTTATCAATAAAAATATTGATAAAAATATTGAAAAATATTGATAAAAGTATTGGAGTGAATTTTTAGATAAGCTAGTGTTTGTCTTTACCTATCAAAGTCTTAATGCTGAAGTGATACAGCTGATTTGGGATTGTTTGTTTTAGACTCTTATTACTAAATGACAGTAAATATGACACGTAGGACTTACTCATACACATAGGACTTACAATAAAATTTTACACTAACCTCCGAGATTATCTAAATAAACCTCAGGAGGATAAGATATTTCCTCATTTTTCCTATCAAAATAAAATTTTCCACAATGGGTCATATTCATCTATATAGTAAATATTAATTACCTGCTTTCTAATATGACCTATGAGAGAAAAACTATTTTTTCATGGCCATAAAAATTCCGTTCGGCATATTTGACTATTTGGAATCCGAATGTAAAAAATTTGTTTGTTTTCTGTCCAAATAAAACCTCTAAATGAATGTATTTGGTCTTATTATGGATTCAATGTTAAGATTCATAGGCAATATTATCTTTGAAGTCTTAACTTTATGTTGCGTTTGTTTTTTCATCTTAATCTGAAATCTGAAGTCTGATATCTCAAACTGAAAAATTTGTTTGTTTTTATATTTGAACCTCTAAATGGATGTACTTACATAATTCAGAGGTAACTTTACCTATTAACCGTTCAGAGACAAATACTGTTGTTATCCTCTTAATCTATCCTAATATATATAAAAAAATATTAAAAAAGAGAGAGAATTGTGAGCTCGGACCAATTTTTCTTACATTTCAAATTACCTTTGAACTACTCAACATATTTAAAAATAACACTACCCACTATATTGACGGTTTTAAACGGAAATTGCCAACCAAAATAAAACTATCCATTAACGGCACACGCATTGTTTGTGTAGAATGCTCTAGTCATTTATGAAAACCAATACTATTTGGTATCTATTAAGCCTGAATGGTTCTGATTCGAAGCAAAAACAAACAACTCTTAATAACTAAACTAGACCTTTCAAGGGGTCGTGTCGGGTCGTGTTTGTGTCATGTGAGAACGGGATTGTGTCCATAAAACCTTAACCCATACACGATCCGTTAATAAACCGCTACAAATAATAAACACAAATTCGAACCGTTACTATTAACGGGCCACCCAATCCAAACCGTTAAAACCCGTTAAAGTAACTAAAATTCTCCATCAAAACATAATATAACTAATTCCTACGTCCTAAATTTCAATGTTAATAGTAATAGGACCACTAAAACAAAATGTTCCTTACCCAAATTTATATATATAACAACTATTACAAAATGTATCAAAGTTCAGTTATCAATAATATTAGCGAGTTTTAATAGGTCTAAACGGGTGTAATAAGGTCTATAAAATTTTACAAAGCCGAACTATTATCTTAACGGGTTTATCGTGTTGACCCAATATTGACCCAAACTCGATAAGCCTAAACACATGGGCGGATCTAGGTGAACCCGAAGGTGGGCGGCCGCCCACCCTATTTTTTTAGAATTTTTCCGAGATATATACTAAAAAAATGGGATGTTTGTGCAAGTTAATCGTCGGCAACCCCCTTCCCTTTCCTCCCTCAGACGACAAAAGCCCGACTGGGACCCTCCCTCTCTCCCTGGCAAGGCAACGCCTCTTTCACTCCCTTTCACAAGTAACTTTTAAAGTTTAATGACATAATTTTTTTTCGGTTCAATATTTATTTTTTATCGTTGATTCTTTTCAGTTCAATTTTTTCTAGATAATGTTTATTGTTTAATTAGGTTAAACTTTGAAAGATCAACGATGTAAAATATTAAATTGGTTTAATTTTTCAGATCAATGTTCAAATGTAAAGTGCTAAGTTAGTTTAATTCTCAATGTTTAAATAATTGAATGATTAAATGTTTATAGTAATCTCTGGAAAAAATTGTTAGATTAATTTAAAGTGTTGAAGTTAAAATATTGAGTTTCTCCTATTTTTTAATATTTAATTGCTGTAATTTTTGTTTACAATATTTTATCGCTAAAATATAACTTGAACAAGGAATCATTATAATACAACTCAAATAAGTATTTGTCATTCAATTAAGCACCCCTATTAAATTATAATTTCGTATCGTGTGTGTCTCTATAGCTAACCAATATTTTAAAAAAACAAACAACTTTTAACACCTTTGAAATCCAAATGAAGTTACATTCATACTTGAAATCATAAAAAAAAAATTACGTCTTCCACAAACCTAGCAATGGCGAGGCGCTCAAGAACGCGTCGTTGCGGCATTGAAACCCCGGCATCGAACGCCTTAATATCATAAATCCCAACAAAACTATTCCTCAGTTACTCAATCGCCACAATCTTCAAATCCATCATCTCACACTTGTCAACCTCCTTAATAGCCTCATCTTCAGTGCTACCTTTGGATTCAAATTGAAGGGCAGGAATGTTAATTAAGGTAAGCCAAATAGCCTTCTTCACATTGGCACAAAAAGGGAGGGGAGATTGGAGGTTAGGCCATAGGCTTGGGATAGTGATACCGGTGGTACCGTGAGAGCAAATTTGTTCGAGAGATGTGTGGACTATGGTGTCCATTAGAGAGAGGATGTGATCATGAAATTAAAACAGTTTTTTGGTGGTTTGAAGTTTGGCTGGAGGATTTGTTAAAGATGGGATAGGTTTAGGGTTCGAATCGTTTTCGGAGATGGTGATGCAAATATTCTGTGAATAGAATGTGCAATGGTGTATATTTTAACTGTTCAAACTTAAGGGGGTATCAAATAGTACTAGTATACCGCTCAACGGTGAGAACCGACCGCAACTTCCCAACCTACAATCCACCAAAACAATATTAAATCAGAAGAAATAATATAACAGAAGAAAGAAACCCAACAATTGATTACAAAAACTGGTTTCCAATTTAAAAATATGGCCTAATAAACATGTGAAGCTTACTAACAGAACACAGGCTATTAACAAGAAAACAATCAAAAATACAAATTATTCCAAAATGACAATTTTCATCATGAAAATACAAATTTAATTAACTCATTCCATTCCAAAATCGGGGCATATTTAACCAATAAATTGGTCAATGCATGAATTTTTTCAAATTGATATCATGTGCAAGCAACTCTGTCAAAAACATTCGAAAACTTTGGATCTGATAATGAAGAAAAAACAAACATTAAAACTTTAATTCAACAACCAGTGTACTTATTTTGTTGAATGTCCTTACAAAATAAAATTAAGCTCACGGGCAATATTAGTCTTAGCAAAATGAAATTGAAAATTGAAACTTTGTTGACAAGAAATGAAAATGAAAGCATTGTATAAAAGTTATAATTCAACAAGTAAAAAAATTTCCATTGTGTACTTGTATACCCATATATTGTTTAAGAGGAATTTTTATGAGTTGAGTTTTAAAACCTTTTTCAGCATTTGATCCAGATCTATTTTCATATAAAATAATGATAAATGTGGTCTGATCAGCGGTTAGAACAAAAGGAGAACAAAATGGGGGCAACATACCCCTATGTTTTTTAAGCAAAAATACACTCTAATTAAATTGCCAAAAAGCTAATCAGCAAAGAGAACATAAATCCATCCTAAAGATGACGATTAGAGTAGATAAAAACCTCAAAAAATGCAAATATACAGACATACAAAGATACAAAGTAAATATAAAGTAGTATAAATACAGTAGTAAAAAATGCAAAAAAACAACATTAATGTCAAAACTCCTAACTTAACCTAAGAAAATCAATCAACTAACCAATTTCTAGCATATAATAGCCTCTTAACCTTACTTTGTAATGCATCGCAGTGTTTATCAAACCAAAATAAATTAACTGAACGACTAGTCTCAAAACCTGAAACTAATTAACAAACAGAATATAATTCCATTCATAATATGAGAATTAGTGCAAATAAAAACTCCAATAATTATATAACACGGTCAACTCTGATAGTGATTATTAGAATTGCAAGAGTAATTAATTCTGGCAAAATCCATTTCAAACCTAAGAAATGATCCAATTTAAATGTAGCAAACACAAAATCTATTTCAAACCCCAAAGAAAGTAAAGAAAATCAGAATTGCCAGAGTAAATAATTCAGACTTAATATATAAAAAAATCAAAGATCAAAAGAGTATGACAAAATTCATTTCAATCCTAAGCAATGATCCAATTCAATTTAAAACCCAAACCCTAATGAAAATGAAGGGTAAGCCAAAAAATCTCATCCTAATAACTAATTGACATATTTAAAAACCCTAAACTTTGGGAATGAGGGTCTAACAATATTTCATCCTAAAAATGGACCAGTCTAAAAATCCTAATGAAATTCACTTGTAACTCAAATAATCTAAGAATGATCATATTTATAAACCCAAGAAATTGGAAATATACGTAAAAATTAGAAATTGAATCTGCTACTTTGCTGGCAGATTGAGCTGCATATATCTTCAGGTTGAAAATCAGCTGAGAGAGAAAATATAGAGAGAAAAATATATCTACTGAAATAATCTCTCCCTCTGATTAAGGTTGAGACAACACACAAGATCACATCGTAACTAACCAGTCCATCCCAAGATATGATCCTCACACCTAACTAACCAGTCCATCCCAAGATCACATCATAAGAGTGGGTACCTATAACTAACAAATTTGCCTCGAAACACATCCCACCAATCTATATCTCCACATTATCACAAATATCGAAGATATGCCTAACGGATCAGGAATCAATAGTTCCCTATCACAACGTCTAGATAGTAAACCAAAAAACATCCATAAAACTACTTGATGTGAATAAGTATGTGGCATTGATGTCAAACAAAACTCCAGCTAAGGTGAAACCACGTTATCACAAAATTACACACACACTAGTTATCACAAAATTCGAGGGAACAAAACTACACACACACACACTAGTTATCACAAAATTCAAGGGAATGATATGCCTCAAAGAAACACGAAAACAACCAGCTCCTCAAATTAGGCATAATCAAACAAACATCAATTAATTGAATAAAACACATTCCCAAGACCTCTCATCACCTAACACTTCCCTTAAATTAGTTTTCGGGGCATTAGATTCTCACCAATGTTTGCGTTACTCAAGCCAACATTCTCGCTTCCACTTCATCCACCACCACTCGCGCGGATGCTTCCCTCTAAGGCGGAACGCTCCTGAGATTCTTGATTATTCCATTTCCTGATGTTAGCAATGTACAACGGTCAAATATGATCATTTTCTTCTTGGGACCTTTTACTTTTTTTCATCACGTGGGTTAATTTAAGGGCCAATAAAGGATTTTCATCTTCGAAACCCATTGGAAGGGGAGTGCGCATGAAATCAAATCATACATAATTGATCGAAACTGTGGACGCCCTGAAAACGCTATGAGGTGTTAGGAAATGGTTGAAGTAGTTGAATGGGAGGATTAATATGACTATAGCCCTAGGTAGCACAAAATGTAATTGCCCCATAGATCTTATATCTATCTATATGAAAAAGAAATCATGTAGCGAAGGGAATTCTTATTTGTACAAATGGTACTTCGAACTTGGAACAAGGGTGATCCTTTTGTTGATGGATGCTCCTATTATACTCGTAGTCTCTGAAGGATGAGAACCAACTATGCATTATCTACACCGAGAATTCAAGTATTGTATACGTCATTAGTCTGATCTTTAACTATCCGTAATAACGAACTTTTTTTAATAGTAAACTCACACAAGCAAGTATAGACAATCCATAATACTAACTTGAATGGCATGAACTACTTGCAAAGTACATGAATTAATTAGCACAAATAAACATATCAATAATCTAACTAAAATTCACACAAACTAGTAAACAAATATTATCTTATAATAATTAATCTAAAAATATACAACAACAACCAATTGGCAATCCGGGTTTTCAATTGGCTCACCCTCAACCTCCTATCACCACTACAAATCAATTCAGGTTTTCAATTGCCCCCCCCCCCCCCCCTCAACTCCATAGCACCACTATAAACCATATGTACAAAAACTAATGATATAGATCAATAATTAAGAATTAGAATTACCTCTTATTCGTATCAATTCAATGTTGTAACTTGAACGTCCGGGTTGTTTCAAAATAAATGAAAAACGGTCACGCAAGCAGTAACTCCCTGTCAAATACCCGTAAATGAAAAATATGTGTATTAGGGATGGAGCCAAATATGAAAAACAAATGGATTTTTGCACAAACTACCATAATCTACATGCCCGAACTATGACTCATGGAATAAATCCAAATATCTTGTTCAATTTGAAATTTCTAATATTAATTTGTGTACTATCCTTCTTTTATATAATATTTGCACAGTAAGAATATGATGAATGGTCATATAACAAATGATTCACCAATATTATAATGATTTCATTAATTTTCTCTTTTCCAATTACAAAATACAAATACAATCAATAGCATCTACGGTGGTGAATTCAAAAACAAAATATAAACAACCCATTATCATGGGTGATGCATGTTCAATTATGTAAAATCTATCTATAACAGAAAATGAACAATTAGGTATTAGACTTTTTATAAAAATAGGATAAAAATGTAGTTAAATTGAAGTTTTCCACCCAATTTAGATTATAAGTAATTAGGTATTTCACTGGAGTTTAAAAGGTCTGCTTTATCCTTTGTTTATTTTGAGAGAGAGAGAGAGAGAGAGAGCGGGAGGCGATTTTGAGAGAGGAGAGAGAGCGGGAGAACAAAAATCATTAAGGGGATTAATTTTTTTTTAGGATATTTATATTTTAGTGAAGTGTTCTCAATCACCAAAAAAATAAACATAACATATTCAAAACTAAATCAAAGTACAATAAACATGAAAATTTCTCAGCCACCCAAACATTAAAGCATGAAAATTGTTACGTGACCTATGAAAAAAACTGATTTGGGCATTTTGACAAACATTTCATGGCGAATCTATTGTATACCCATCTCAGGTGTATCTCTTATCAATCAAAGAACAGTTAAATCGATTTTGAGAAAGTTTAAGCTCAACTCCTTAATTTCTTTTTCTTCATTCTACCCATCTTTTTTTCCATCAACTTAGAAATCACTATTTGTTCATCAGAGTAAAAGATAAACATAAAATCCACAAATTTATGTATAGATTAAGTTTTTTGTAATTAACCTTGTGCATGGAATGGAGACTGGCGGGGCTACAGTAGTGGAGAGTGTGAGGGTCATCCTTGTGGGACCAAATGGCAGCCACAGAGGCATGGCATCCTTGTGTCACCACGCTACCCAATGACCACGTCTCGATCAGGTCTACGGAGCACCACGCTACCCATCTCAGGTTGGTTTTTGTCGGCATCAAAAACCAACAAATTTCTAACATTTCGGTGACATCAAACAAGGAAATAAAATGGAAAAAATAAGAAGAACAAACCTTGAGTGCGAACTGAAGAGAGAGGGCGCCGGACTGATATAGGAGGAGCAACGCCGGACTGAAGAGAGGGCGCTGATGAGGGTTTTCGGGGGAAGAGGGAGAGCTGAACGAGGAGCGGGAAGATTGAGCGGGACACAACAAAAGGGGAGTATAGTGAATTTTTCTAGGGCTTTTATATTTTAGTAAGTGTACTCAATTTTGACACACTTTAAAACAATGCCAAATTTTGACACTGTTTTAAAGTGTGCCAGATTTCTATTAAACCGTGCCAAAATCTGGCACAATTTTAAACTGTGCCAGATTTTTAATATCAGGGTGTGCCAATTTGTTGTTTTTGGTGTAGTGATCATCAATATAACTAAGGGTAAATTTTTAGAAAACACCATGAAAAATTGAGCTTTAATGGTGAATTCATTGTTCCTGACCTTGAACCAGTTTCAAGGTGGGAATAATTGTCCTTAGACCTCTATGAACTCAAGCATAATGTTTAATTTGATTACAGTATAAGCACATGTCTCAAAATCATTTTTTTTTCATTTCGACAGTTAAATTTTTAAATTTAAAATTCTTCCTGTATGTTATATATTAGAACCTCAAACAAAAATCATTTTACTCCAAATTCACACAAAAATAAAACTATGTTACTTCCATAATTCAAATTATAATGTAACTCTACGAATATGGAACTGAAATTTTCCAATTTTTACAGTGTATGGAGAAGTGTTTACAGTTCACCTCAATCCATGAAAGTTATATTTTTGGATTCCTTGTGAAAAATTATAAAGAATGGCTTTTGAATCATCTAAAATGGTATTTTGTACTGGAGGTCAAAGTTTGTAATCCTAAGGTCAAATTGTGAAGGTTGAAGATGAAGCGGTCAACATGAGCACGAGTGAGGTTAAATGCATCGCCTTGTGTCCCTCAGTTGAAAGGAGTACTGTATTTATCGTGGGTGGAAAATCGAGAGGTGGAATACCTTTATAGCTTCAAGCATTGACGCCTTTATATAATAATATGTGTCTAAATGTCGTTCACGCGCATATGCATGGTGACTGTTGAATATTCCACGTGTGCCTTTTTATATAACTGATGACTTATCTTCCTGATGATTGCTTTATTGGTCCACGTAACCACATATTTTCAGAGTACAACAAATATATATTAATTTATGATATATGATATAACAAGATAATTTTAAAACGTGGATACATACCGAATTTGTGTTAAGCCCGTGTTACTATTTCTCATGGTCTAAAACAAGAGCAATTCTAGATGGCCCGCTTGGCAACCGCATTTCACCTTTTTTTTTAATTTCTTATTCATTTGTTATAAAAACAATTTTTTTATATTAAAAAAACAACTTTTTTAACACTTTTTAATTTATAAATAATTTTTTATATTAAACAGTTTTTTTTAAAACAATATAAAATAAAACAATTTGTTGAATGTGGGTCGGCGTCAGCGGCACTAATTAATCACGATATTTTTTGCAATAAAATATCGCGATTAATTAGTGCTGTTGGCGAGGACCCACATTCAACAAATGACGTGGGGGGGGGGGGGGGGGAATGTGGTTCCGCGCCAACGGCACTAATTAATTTCGTTATTTTATTCTAAAAATATCGCGATTAATTGGTGCCGCTGGTGAGGACCCACATTCAACAAATGATGTGGGTCCAGGAATGTTGGTCCGCTCCAGCACCACTAATTAATCGCGATATTTTATTAAAAAATATCATGATTAGTTAGTGCCGCTAGCGCGGACCCACATTCGACAAATGATGTGGGCGCGGGAACGTGGGTCTATGCCAGTGACACTAATTAATCGCAATTTTTTTTATTACGATTAATTAGTGCTGTTGGCGCGGACCCATATTCAACAAATGATGTCGGTCCGATAATGTGCGTCCGCGCAGCAACATTAATCAATCGCAATATCATGTTAATAATTTTTTTTTATTTATGAAAAAAATATATTTTTTAATTTTAATAAAAAATTATTTACTTAAAAAAAAACTGTTCTTTTGTATTAATAGGAAAACTGTTTTTTTTTTTTATATTAATTGTTATAAACAAAACACTAAAGTTAAAAAAAGAAGAAGGGGGATGCGGTCCAAAGGCGGTTCCGTTGGGGGTTCACCTTTAATTTCCCCTAAAACAAACCTTCGTTGTTACGAACACCACACCACGCCACACCACACGATGTATTTGAGTGTGTCTAATCGAGTTGAGGTGGATTGGCTTTGGAGAGAGAGATACAATAAAACAAAAGATAAGACGAATTTGGGCAAACCCCCAAAACAATCCCTTCAAGATGTCGCCTTTGAAATTTTCATCATCTTCATCATCATCTTCACAATTTTGGAAGGAAACAATGAGTGAGAGTGAGAGTGGATGGGCCAGTTATACCCTTTTCGTGATAACCCTTTTGTTCATATTCCAGTTAATCTCGACCAAGAAGTTTCGATCTTTGTTCAGATTTTTCTTCAAATCAGATGGTGTTGTACCTCACAATCCCAATCCCAATCCCAATCCCAATCCCAATCACAATCCCACTGTTTCTCAACAACCCAATACCCATATAGAAAGGTTCCTCTTCTTTTTCTTCTTATTTTGTGTCTTTTAAGGGACAGTTTGGTTGTGTTAATTTGGAACCAGTAGTTCTACACGTACAGAGGAGAATCGTCTTTACGTATTGCGTCCATATTGGTCCGTATTTTCGGTCCACTCAAGATACGGATCAATACCGAATCCTCTGTGCAAAGATTAAAGGGCTTCTTTGAGTTAATCCCCACTTTTCAATAAGATATTTGACTTAATCCCACCTTGCTAATCTATTTGATATACCCACCACAAAGTTATTTCAATATATTGAATTAAAGGATCATTTTGCCTTTTTGACTTAACTCCAAATATTAATGCCTAATTTCACTACCCTCCTTTTCATAATTCTTTGAATTTGCCCCAACATAGTGGGTTAAGTCTAATTTGACATTATAGAGAGGGGTAAAGTCAAATAAATCGTTACACTTAACCTCTTATTTTTATTCAATATTTTGAGATACCCCTCGTGCAGGATATATCAAAGAGATTAATAAAGTGGAGTTAAGTCAAATATCGTATTAAAAAGTGGGGGTGAAGTACAAAAATCCCTTACAAATATTGAATAAAAGGGTCATTTTGACTTAACTCCCGAATATTAATGCTTAATTTGACTTAATTTCTCATTTTCATAGTCCTTTGCTTTGCTCCCAATATAAGGGGTTAAGTTTAATTTGACATTATAAAGAGGGGTTAAATTCAAATAAATCCTTAGACTTAACTTCCTGTTTTTATTCAATATTTTGAGATATCTCTCCTCGTGCAGGGTATATCAAAGAAATTAATAGAGTGGAGTTTAAAGTCAAATATCATATTAAAAAGTGTGGGTTATGTAAAAAAAATCTCTTAAAAATATTGAATAAAAGGGGTCCTTTTGACTTAACCTCCAAATATTAATGCCTAATTTGACTTAATCTCTCGTTATCATTTCCCTTTGACTTTGCTCCCAACGTAGGGTGTTAAGTTTAATTTGGCATTATAAAGAGGGGGGGGGGGGGGGGGTCAACTCAAATAAATCCTTAGACTTAACTTCCTATTTTTATTCAATATTTTGAGATACTCCTGGTGTAGGGGTATATCATAGAGATTAACAAAGTAGGGAATATTAAGTCGAATATCATATTAAAAAGTGGAGGTTACATTAAAAAAAACCCTTAAAAATATTGAATAAAAGGGTCATTTTGATTTAACCCTCAAATATTAATGCCTAATTTAACTTAACCCCCCGTTTTCATAATTTTTTGACTTTGCTCCCAACATAGTGTTAAGTCTAATTTGACATTATAAAGTCTTAACTCCCTATTATTATTTAATATTTTGAAAATATTGTATTTAAAAGTGGGGGTTAAGTAAAAAAATTCCTTAAAATTATTGAATAAAAGGGTCATTTTAACTTAACTCCCAAATATTAATGCCTAATTTAACTTAACCCCTCGTTTTCATAATTCTTTGAATTTTCTCCCAACATAGGGGGTTAAGTCTAATTTAACATTGTAAAGAGGGGTGAGTCAAATAAATCCTTAGACTTAACCCCCTATTTTTATTTAATATACCCCTCTTGTAGGCGTATGTCAGAGAGATTAATAAAGTGGGGGTTAAGTCAAATATCGTATTAAAAAGTTGGGGTTAAGTAAAAAAATCCCTTGAAAATATTGAATAAAAGGGTCATTTTAACTTAACTCCCAAATATTAATGCTTAATTGGACTTAATCTCTCGTTTTCACAGTCCTTGGACTTTGCACCCAACATAGGGGTTAAGTTTAATTTGACATTATAAAGAGGGGCCAAACTCAAATAAATCCTCAGACTTAACTTCCTATTTTTATTCAATATTTTGAGATATCCCCCCTGGTGCAGGGGTATATCAAAGAAATTAATAAAGTGAAGTTCCAAGTCAAATATCATATCAAAAAGTGGGGCTTAAGTAAAAAAAATCTCTTAAAAATATTGAATAAAAGGGTCCTTTTGACTTAACCCCCAAATGTTAATGCCTAATTTGACTGAATCTCTTGTTTTCCTAGTCTTTGACTTTTCTCCCAACATAGGGGGTTAAGTTTAATTTGACAATATAAAGAGGGGGTAAACTCAAGTAAATCATTATTCCTATTTTTATTCAATATTTTGAGATACCCCTCGTGCAGGGGTATATCATAGAGATTAACAAAGTAGGGGATATTAAGTCAAATATCATATTAAAAAGTGGGGGTTAAGTAAAAAAAAACCTTAAAAATATTGAATAAAATGGTCATTTTGATTTAACTCCCAAATATTAATGCCTAATTTAACTTAGCCCCTCGTTTTCATAATTCTTTGACTTTGCTCCCAACATAGGGGGTTAAGTCTAATTTGACATTATAAACTGGGGTAAGTCAAATAAATCCTTAGACTTAACCCCTTATTTTTATTTCATATTTTGAAATACCCCTCTGCAGGGGTATGCTAGAGAGATTAATAAAGTGGGGGTTAAGTCAAATATCGTATTAAAATGTGGGGGATAAGTAAAACAATCCCCTAAATATATTGAATAAAAGGGTCCTGTTAACTTAACTCCCAAATATTAATCCCTAATTTGACTTAATCCCTCATTTTCATAATTATTTGACTCTGCTCCCAACATAGGGGGTTAAGTCTAATTTGACATTATAAAGAGGGGTGAGTCAAATAAATCCTTATACTTAGCCCCCAATTTTTATTTAATATTTTTAAAATTCCTCTCGTTTAGGGGTATATCAAAGAGATTAATAAAGTTGGGGTTAAGTCAAATATAGTATTAAAAAGCGGGGGTTAAGTAAAAAAATCCCTTAAAAATGTTGAATAACAGGGTCATTTTGACTTAACCTTCAAATATTAATGTCTAATTTTACTTGACCACCATTTTCATAATCCTTTGACTTTATCCTTACATAGGGGGTTAAGTGTAATTTGATATTATAAAGAAGGGATAAAGTTAAATAGATCCTTAGATTTAATCCCCTATTTTTATTTAATATTTTGAGATATCTCTCGTGCAGGGGTATATCAAAGAAATTAACAAATTGGGGGTTAAGTCAAATATTACTTAACCCCCACTTTGTTAATGTATTTGATATACCCTTGCAAGAGGGGTATTTCAAAATATTGAATAAAAATAAGGGGTCAAGTCTAAGGATTTATTTGACTTTACCCCCTCTTTATAATGTCAAATTAGACTTAACCTCCCATGTTGGGGGCAAAGTTAAAGAATTACGAAAATGGGAAGTTTAGTCAAATTAGGTGTTAAAATTTGTGGGTTAAGTCAAAATGACCCTTTATTTAATAGATTGTATATATATTTGTTTCAAATGGATTTATAATTTAATTTGTGTCATGGACCGTTTGGTTGTTCGTAAACTTGTTTAGAGATCTTAAGTATTTAGGCCCATTTGGGTTGATGTAGTTAGGCCCGCAAATTTTAATGCCTAATTTGACTTAAGCTCCCATTTTCATAATTCTTAGACTTTGCCCCCAACATAGGAGGTTAAGTCTAATTTGACATTATAAAGAGGGAGTAAATTCAAATAAATCCTTAGACTTACCCCTTTTCCAATATTTTGAGATACCCCCCCATGCAGGGGTCTATCAAAGAGATTAACGAAGTGCGGGCTAAGTCAAACATCAATAAAAGGTGTGGATTAAGTAAAAAAGACCCATAAAAATAGCAGTTAAGTTTATAATGTCAAATTAGACTTACCCCCTATGTTAGGGGTGAAGTCAAAGGATTTTTAAACTGAGCGGTTAATTCAAACGTGCATTAAAATTTGAGGGTTTCGACCTTTGATTAAATAGATTGTAGATATATTCGTTTGAAATGAATTTATAATTTAATTTGTGTCACGGACCGTTTGGTTGTCTGTAAACTTGTAAAGAGATCTTAAGTATTTAGGGCCATATGGGATGATGCAGTTAAATGGTCGTTAAAAAGAAGGGTCATTTTTTACGTAATTCACAAATTTTAATGCCTAATTTGACTTAACCTCCCACTTTCATAATTCTTTAAATTTGCCCCCAACATAGGAGGTCAAGTCTAATTTGACATTATAAAGAAAGGGTAAAGTCAAATAAATCCTTAACCCTCTATTTTTATTAAATATTTGGAGATACTCCCTCATGTAGTGGCATATCAAAGAGATTAACAAAGTGGAGGTTAAGTCAAACATTATGAAAAAGTGGGGGTTGAGTAAAAAACCCACAGAAAAATAGAGATTAAGGTTATAATGTCAAATTAGACTTACCCCCCTATGTTAGGGGCGAAATCAAAGGATTATTAAAATGAGGGGTTAAGTCAAATTGTGTATTAAAATTTGAGGGTTAAGTTGACCCTTGATTTAATCGATTGTAAATATATTCGTTTGAAATGGATTTATAATTTAATATATGTTATGGACTGTTTAGTCGTCCAAAAACTTATAAAGAGATCTGAAGTATTTAGGTCTATATGGGATGATGTAGTTAAGTCGTCGATAAAAAGAAGGGTCATTTTTACTTAACCTGCAAATTTAATGCCTAATTTAACTTAATTTTCCATTTTCATAATTCTTTAATTTTGCCACCAACTTAGGTGGTTAAGTCTAATTTGACATTATAAAGAGGGGTAAAAGTCAAATAAATTCTTAGACTTAACCCCATATATTAATTCAATATTTTGAGATACCCCCTCGTGCAGGGGTATATCAAAGAGATTAACAAAGTGGGGGTTAAGTAAAACATTATTAAAATGTGGGGATTAAGTAAAAACCCCCCATAAAAATAGGGGTTAAGTTTATAATGTCAAATTAGACTTACCCCTATGTTAGGGGCGAAGTCAAAGGATTATTAAAATGAGGGGTTAAGTCAAATTGTGCATTAAAATTTAAGGGTTAAGTCGACCCTTGATTTAATCGATTGTAAATATATTCATTTGATATGGATTTTTAATTTAGTTTGTGTCACGACCCGTTTGGTTGTCCGTAAAATTGTGAAGAGATCTTAAGTATTAGTCACATGTGGGATGATTTTTAGTTAAGTGGTCGGTAAAAAGAAGGGTCATTTTTACTTAACCCTCAAATTTTAATGCCTAATTT
Source organism: Sambucus nigra (assembly GCA_949130495.1). Lineage (NCBI taxonomy): Eukaryota > Viridiplantae > Streptophyta > Magnoliopsida > Dipsacales > Adoxaceae > Sambucus > Sambucus nigra. The sequence goes on along the minus strand of CASBWL010000168.1, from coordinate 29,780 downwards.
GACTTAACCCCCTTTTTTATAATCCTTTGACTTTACCCCCAATATAGGACGCTAAGTATAATTTGACATTATAAAGAGGGTAAAGTCAAATAAATTCTTAGACTTAACCCCGTATTTTATTTAATATTTGGAGATACCCCCTCATCCAGGGGTATATCAAAGAGATTAACAAAGTGGGGGTTAAGTCAAACATCATTAAAAGTGGGGGTTAAGTAAAACCCCCCATAAAAATAAGGGTTAAGTTTGTAATGTCCAATTAGACTTAACCGCCTATGTTAGGGGCGAAGTCAAAGGATTACTAAGGAGTTAAGTCAAATTGTGCATTAAAATTCGAGGGTTAAGTCAAAATGACCCTTCTTTTTATCGACCATTAGACTAAATCATCGTATATGGGACTAAATACTTAAGATCTCTTACAATTTTATGAACAATCAAACGAGCCATGACACAATCTAAATTAAAAATCATTTTCAAATGAATATATCTACAATCTATTATAAAAAGAGGGTAAAGTCAAATAAGTTCTTAGACTTAACCCTCTATTTTTATTCAATATTTTGAGATACTCCCACGTGAAGTGGTATATCAAAGAGATTAACAAAGTGGGGGTTAAGTCAAATATCATATTAAAAAGTAGGGGTTAAGTAAAAAAAACCCATAAAAATTGGGGTTACGTTTATAATGTCAAATTAGACTTAACCCTCTATGTTAGCGGCGAAGTCAAAGACTTATTAAAATGATGAGTTAAGTCAAACTATGCATTAAAATTTTGGAGTTAAATTAAAATGACCATTGATTAAGTAGATTATAGATATATTCGTTTGAAATGGATTTATAATTTAATTTGTGTCACGGCTCGATTGGTTATCCGTAAAATTGTAAAGAGATATTAAATATTTAGTCCCATTTGGCTCCGTTATTTACCATGGATTTTTATTTATTCAACCATGATGCATGGTCTTTGGCCAATAAATATATCTTTTAATTTTGTACAAACTGTGTGAGAAATTGAAATTCCACCCAGGTTATGTGCCTCATTATTTATATGCCTCATATCATGCGCCGGATAAAAGAGTAGGATTATCCCATCCCAATGGAATACAATAATCCCATCCCAATTAGTGTTGTAAAACGAACCAAGCTACTCGAGGTCAGTTGGTGTTTATTGTGATAGAAGCTCGTTTGGGACAAGCTCGTAATACATAGGAGCCACAACCTTGAACATATTTTTAAGCTCGTTATCTTGTTGAGCTCGACTCGTATTCGTCTCGATTAGTAATGACCATACTAAAATAGTATCTAACAACCAAGAGAAATGAGCTCGGCTCGTCTTCGTTCGCTTAGAAGCAGGTTCAAGCTCGGTTCGTAGAACAAACAAGTCAAGCTTGAACATTTGTAAGCTTGTTAAACTTTCGAAACCATGATTGGGCAACCTTAAGCTAGGTTCAGCTTGGCTCGACGCGATTCAATTGCACCCCTTATCCCATTCCCACAACTCATGGGATAAGAGGCTCATTTGGGATATACTTTATCCTACCTTAAATCCAATCCCATCCAACACCAAGGATGAGGGTTGCGTGAAGTAGCTGATTGCTTCTTAATGTATCCTTTATACACTAAAAGTATCCTTATGAACACAATAAATATGTAGGGTTCACTCTGAACGTGTAGATGATAGCCTAGGATAGACTATGATCAGTAACTTGAAAGATAGAAGTAGAGATGAAGCAGTTGATACAAAGGTTCGAATCGGTTTGGGAGAAATACACTCATATTAGAAACAATTTGTGAGACTCATCTGTTTTCCCCATTTTTTTTGTAGAACAACGCTCAATCATATACCACCAATTTCCTTTATAGAAGAAATCAATAATCTGAATTGTTATTAATCCAACCACGGTCGATTGTCGGCGTTTTCCAATGAGTTTATCTTTTTTTTGGTTCAAACTGGTGGAAGAAATTATAACTTCGCCTTTTTGTTAGTTCCTTATATTTTATACACCTGTCCCGATCCTAAATAAAGGACGAGGGTTGTGTTTGGTTTCCAACATAAAACTTCATCCAATTAAAGCATTGTGAAATTTTACATTTAGTTAGATCGGAACATGAATTTTATAAGCCCCAATTTTTCCCCTTGAGCAATGCTGTGCGCTTGTCATTAGGCGCCTCAAAATATGAGAAGGCTGTCACTCTGGTGCAATGAGAAATGGGCAACTGTCTTGCACCCCTCTAGTCGTGTGTGGGTAAAGCTAGTCCAGCATGATAAGTATTTGAAATCATAACTCCGCCCGTGACTTTTACTAAGTTTCTTATATATTATACAACGGTCCAAGCCCAAAGAAAGCATGGGTTTGTTGTAGGTAGTTGCTGAAATTTTTGTTTTCCAAAATGTAGTGTGATCCTTATGAACATGAGTTCTAAGAATAGACGCGCTATTATTACTCTTACGCAATGAGCTCCGCTTACCAGGTGCCTTGAAAAATAAACAAGGGCGTCACAACAGCTTATGGGTGCGTCTGAATGTGTGCGGGTGAATAGACTTAGTTTAGCGTTTTGACATCTAAAGAGATGAAGCTAGGTAATACATTGAGTGATTGATGTTGTAATTGGGAATCAATTTAGGGGAAGATAATTCCTTAATGTCCTTGTTGTAGAGGATGAGTGGTCCGTCAAATTAGATCTCATGTTGATGTTTGGCCCTTTACTCGGACCGCTCTAAGGTTGCTCATCTTTACTCAATTTGATGTTCTACCATAATGGATTTGATAGGTATGCTATGTTGGATGCTAAATGTCAATATCTGATTGGATGGTTGTTTGACCTATTTCAGTGTCTATCCTAAATTAAAATTCAATCGTAAACTTGTTAGCTAGTCCTTAATTTCCAACTTACTCTACCATACATAAAAACTAGCACTGTAACGTTCACATAGGTAAAAACCGAATCCCTACAAGATTTGGTTCACGTGGTTGTTTTGTTCATATGAAAGGTTATATTTCTTCATGCAGGATTTCTGGGATCATATCGGATTTGGATCTGAAGACTTTGATCGATAATTTGGATAAAGAGTTCCATGAGAATGAGAAATGGGACAATGTCATAGACAAAAGAACCAATCTTTTGTCCTACAATGCAAAGTGTTGCAAACCAAAGGTTACTTCTTATGCTTAATCTATGTGATACACAAAGATGATAAAGATTCTTTGATTTTTAGAAACTGCCCCACAACTTGATATCTCTGTATGGCATAATATACAAGTCATTGTCATAAAATGCATTGATATCTCTTTATGGCATAATATACAAGTCATTGTCATAAAATGCATATACTCTGTCCTTTTAAGTTTTCATATTATTCCAATTATTCAGTATGCTTACATATCAGTTTTGAATTATCTCTTGAAACCTGAGTTCACCTATTGAGGATTCAAAAAGTCATAATATTTTCTACACCTAGATGTAGTCACTGTATCAGAGAGGACTGAATATATCATTGCAATACTTGTGTACACCGCTACTTGTTGCTTGCCTTCAGTTTCATTGTTCAAGAGTCTGATTTAGGAGTGTAATTTTTCCATGAAGGATGGTCCTCTGAAGTATATGAGTGTGACAATATTCGAGGATTGCTCTGCTGAGATGCTGAGAGACTTTTACATGGACAATGATTACAGGAAGCAGTGGGACAGGACTTTGATTGATCATGAGCAGTTGCAAGTTGATGAAATTAGCGGAACTAAAATTGGTCGCACAATAAAGAAGTTCCCGCTTCTAACACCCAGAGAATATGTACTTGCTTGGAGGCTATGGGAAGGAAATCATGGATCCTATTAATGTTACAGTAAGGTATCTACCATAGAAATTATTCTCAGCTTTGCTACAAGTTTATTGATACGCATTAACTTTATGTATCTTTCTTTAGTGCTTGTAGTGCTTTGGACTGGACTTGTCTTCTTTCTATATATTTATATAAATTTTGCGAATCTCTCTCTTTAATTTGAAGTTAGTGCCAATGAGTTCAAGCACAAACACCCAAATCAATCTCATTTGGGTTAAGCAAGAAAATTGAGGCTTTCATTGATAATGCTCAATGACTAAAGATTATTTTGTTATAATAATGATCAAAAGGAAACAGCTGACATCCGCCTCTCCCAGACTAGGTACGACCTTTTAATGATAAAAAAATAACTAAACATAACTGCTTACACTACTACTCAAAAGGAAACAAATAACTCAAAATAACAGCAAAGATATAGATGAAAATACTAACAGCAACAACAACGGCTTTTTAACTATTTGTGATGCATTAACCTTTCTTCCCCTTAGTACTCTTCAAACTTTCATTCCCAAATTAACATAGCACTTACCGATTGAGAATTTAGAAGAACGTCAAAATTGCCAACTCCAATAAAATCAGTATCTTCATGCCCACCTGTTGCTGGTATCATACATGATGTGGGATACGTTATTATGCAGAATGTTTTGACGGTGTTATGACGGGGCTGGGGAAGTGTTGCAGCTGTTGAATGCGGAAGTGTTGCAGCTGTTGAATGCATTCTTGCGACTCAACGAATTTTCATTGGCATTGTTCTGTTGTGGTGGGTAGGTGAGCTTTAATAACCACTGCAACAACCTCCTACATCGTGGTGAAGGCCTTAGCTCCAGTGTTCGGCAATATGTGGAGGTCGGTATTTGTCAATGGGTGCCAGCGGCGTAGTCGATGTTTGGAAAGAGGCATCATGGCCTTTAGACTCGATTCTCACCAAAGCAGCCACGCTTTACTTGATCAATTTCTACATTGGAAGCGATCCATACAGTTGTTCAAATTTTATCCCTCGTATAATCTTCTTTATCATATATCTCTGAGTGCATCATGGAAAGTGATTTAATAAGCTCGCGATTGAGCTTTTTTGGGTGAAAATGCAATATAGCTATTTCCGATTTGTAAGAGATAGCGTGCGCAATTGATGATGGGGCACGCTTTTTGGATGCTATTTGGGTTTTAAGCTTATTTAATAGAAAATGCACAAAACTTCGTAGGTTTGATATTATCTTCACTTGTTCTTTTTTCCTTTTTTTTAGCATTTAGAAATTGAGAAGCCCCACCTGATCAAAACACAAATCCACCAGATTAAAAAATTAATCATTTAAGGCACAAGACCAAATACTCTAGCCTTGGCTACCGAATCAGAAAACTTTTGAAAAAAATCCTAGCCTCTCTCCTATCCATTCTTCACTTGCACTAGTCGTTCTCCGAGTCTTGCGCTGAGTCTGCTTCTCCAGTCGTTCTTTGTTCGAGTGGATTTCTTGCTCCAGCTCTTGCGCTAGTAAATATCTTTATTTTTATCTTTTTTAAAATCCAATCTTCCTTTTATTTTATTCCCTTATTTCCTTTTGTTTTTTAAAACCTTATTTCTTTGTTTCCTTTTTTTTTAAAGCCCTATTTCTTCATTTTATTCTGTTTTTTTCTCTAAGACCTGTTCTTTCAGCTGATTTTTCTTTGAAATCTGCTCCGATCATTTTTTGTTCTTTAGCTGTAAACAGAGTTTTTTTTTCTTTTACCAGTTAACAATGTCCAAAAAAAAATTCTGCTGGAAATATAGTTTTGAAAAAGAGGGGGAAAAGGACATATTTTGCAAGTCTTGTAATCGTAGATCGAAGGGAGGTATAGATCGTTTGAAATATCATCTGGCTCTTCATATTTTTCTGTTGCCTTGTGAACCATTTCAAGTGATGTAGTATTTAATTTGGAATGCTTTTTTGAAGTTATTTACTTATTTGTATTTTTAATTATAAAATTGAAATGCAAGAATTGCTTGCTCAAGGCGATTTACGCTAAGCGCTCCTGTCATAAAAACGCGACACCTGGAGCAACCGCGATTAAGGACATTGGTCATGGGCTCTGATGCAAAGTGGGCTATAAAGCACGGACACTTCATTAGGGTCCCTGTGCCATATACATATTGCATAGATGGATACACAGGTATGATATGTATCCAAGGCGTGTCCAAAAGAAACTATAAAATAAATCAGGATACGGGTCTGATACATGAGTTTATCTTTTATTTTCCAGATGCGTTGTGGATACTTGAGAAGGTATGGCGGTGAGATAACTGGGAGATACGGTGGGGGCATTTTGCAATTTTTGAATAATCCCATTGCGATTTAAATAAACTTGTCTAATATAAAGTAATTTTCAATAAGCTGAACTCTTAACTAGTGATTGCTCTCATTACAAAACAGATCAAAACGTCTTAAACTAAAATAACTCTCTCTCCAGCGGCCTTGCCACTTTGCATGTCGTCAAAAATCATTTGAACGTTTATGATGAATATGAATTATAATTTCTATCAACTATTAGAGCAAACTTAAGATATATTGTTTTTAATCGAAAAAAGGAAACTTTCATTAAATTGAAATAAAAAAGATACATTGATGAAGTAAATCAGTCCACTTACATAACAAAAAAGGAGGAAAATCTATACAAAACAGCTTCAAAACAACACAAAATAATCAAGAAAAGAAAAATAACAACAAATCACTTGAGCAGAGCTGCGATTCTCTATGTGCAGCTTGAAATAAATGTGCTCCAGATCCTAGATCCCAATCCCAGCCGAAGCCACATTCTTCCAGTTTAAGAAAATTAGATTCAGAGGAATATCGATGCCCACAATGATGGTATGAACTTTACCTTCTCCGCACCCATTCTTTTCTCATTAAATATTTTATTATTACTTCAAGCCACATGTACCAAAACAGCACTAGAACAAAAAATAAACTTAACAATTCGAACTAAGTTTAAGTGGTTGACAGTAAATACACGAAAATAGTAGCCATATATGTATGTGTGTATTTGGGAATAGGCGAGACGGCAGAGCAGTGCCTAGGTGGGCTGGAATATTTAGTACACTGAGCATAAGCACACAAAATAATCTCAGTATTGATTCCAAGGTTTAAGCAAGAAGCCAGAGCTTTTATTGACATCTCGCAATATTCAGAGAAAAGCTCAAGAATCATCAAAGAATAAGGTTTGAAAGAAATATTTGTTGTTAATACTTCAGTTTTATACATTGGATTTTTTTTTATTTTGTCATTGAGGTGTCATCTATGCATTCTTTGCCATCAATTTAGAATTAACATGTCTGTGATGTATTGTACCCGTGTCCCATGTCCAAATGATATCCTTTTCACATGCAACTGGTTTGTGAACATGCCCATAATATATTAATGTGCATGATCAAGTATCATTCTAAACATCTTACAGATCATGCATTTCCTGTCTTTTACAAGATACCACGAGAATAGTCTACGCATTCAAGCATATCTTTAAAAATTCTTAATGTAGTATATGTGCCACAAAATATAACGTATACATATGAGCATGGAACCTCATACAGGTTTATACACATAATATACTAGGGCAGTATGAATATCCCGTTTAAGTTAGGCTCTATCCAGAGACGACCTAGAAACTTCCATTTTTAAATGGACTCGTGCTGTATCAGAATATTGTGCTCTAACTTAAATCTGCTGAAATGTTTGCATATTGCTTATTCATTTAAATATTTGTTTATTTTATAGTTTTACATTGTTATTTGAACTCTGCTGTTTAAGGGAATTTTCAATTTGGAATTCATTTCCGTATGGCATGGTTTCTTGCAGACACTACCTTTCCCATTATTTATTTTTTAGATTTTAAAGAAGTAAAAAGAACAAATTGCATTGCATGTAGTTCTCTAGTAAGTTGCATACCATTGGAGTTGGAGCCAATTTCATTGTTTCAAAAAGGTTAGTTAGCCTTTTTTCCCTCGCCAAGTTATTTTATATCACAATGGGATGCTAGTTGAGTTGGCTTGATCTAAGGTGATGTGGATAAAACATGCACTCAATACCATATCTATAACTTTATCACTTATGATTCACTATATCCATCCTTTGGTGCCTTTGTTTCCTACTTATTATAGATATTCCCTAAGGTTGGAAAGAAGCCTTTACCAAAACCGTTGAAGGAGGCTATACTTGTTCATTTCTCTTCGAGCTGTTAGCAACGGGTTGAAGGAGTTGTTGAGAGATATTGGGGTAAACGGTGTCAATTGCAAACAAGAGTAGTAATTCTCAAAATATCTATTAATGGAATGATTTTCGTAAATGAGGTAGTACACTATTCATGAGATAAAAGGAAGAATCTAGAAATGGACCATTACTTGATCTCTAAGAATGCTCGCATCCATGTAATGTCAAGAGTGATATCACTAAAGGTTCCCACCATGACATCCCATGGCCTAGAACATAAGAAAATGCCCAAAGTACAATTCACATCACACTCCCCCACTTAAAACCAAGCTCGTCCTTGAGCTTTGAAACTTAAGGGATTCGTGTGGAAATTCTGAAATATAGTATGGCCCAAAGAAAGTAGCTCTCTCATTTTTTTTTGCACTTAGCTAAAACCATTTTTTTGTGGGTTGGGATCTCTAACTTTGGCACAGGCCCAAGATGGGATGAAACTGGTTCTTAAAGCCCATTCTCAATTTAAATTAAAAGCTAAAAAAGGGCCTTGTTTATTGTGAGGTTAGAATGGGACAACATAGGCCCTCCAGACCCAAAAGTTTATTGTTAAAACACACTTCTTCCTACTTTACGTGCTTCTTCTCTCTTCTTTGTCGGAGATCAACACCTTCCAGGTCGAAACATGCTTGCTTCAGATAGCAGGCTGCTGGGCTGACAAACTGCAGGGCAGCCCCAGGGGTTCCATTTGAAGCGCATCTCACTTCGACATCGCCAACCAAACGACGCCACTCTGACGAAGAGAACCCGGAAAAACAATACTCAGTGGGTCGCCGGAGGGGCCCCGATTCTCACGAGCCTTCCTCTCTCTCTTCTCTTTTTCAGTTTTTCTGATTTTGGATTGGTGGGTCTCACCGATTGCCGAGGGCTCCGACTGTGGGGCAGCGGTGATGGAAGCGGTTTACCCTCTGTGTTGGTGTATTGGGATGATTTGGACAATGGTGGTGGTGGAGTTTGTCTTGGAGGTGGCAGTGGTCGGTATAGGCTGAGAATATAGTCGACCTTTGCGTTGAGGAGGTCAACCATTTCCTCCAATCGAGTTCCTGGAATAGCCGAGGTGGTGGAGAAAGTGTGAGGTGGTGGTGGGTAATCGGCTGAGAAGACAGTTGACTTTTTCAGCAAGGATGACCAGGAGTCGAGTGGTACGACATTTAGATTGGGTGCTTCTCTTCGGTACTATTGTTGATTTGTTTATGATTTTTGTACACCACCACCACAACAGGTTGAACGTCTAGGCTATAATACCAATTGACATAAACGATGTCAATGGTACACAAAAAAATTGCATTCAAAATAAGAGTAGTAATACTCGGAATATCTATTAATGGAATGATTTTCCCAAATGGCGTAGTACCCTATTTATTGGATAAAATAAAGGATCTAGAAAGGGCTCATGACTTGCTCTCTAAGAATGCTAGTATCCATGTGATGTCATGGGTGACATCACTGAAGGTCCCCACCGTGGCATCACGTGGCCTAGAACATTCTTTATTACAAAATACGTAAAATAACCCTCACTAAACGGAATAGCTACAACTAAGAATTAAAAATAATGAAAGGAAAATTACACTATACAAAAATAAAAAATGCCGATGATACAGTTCACATCAGATATAATAAAGCTAGACTGGTTGCAAATAGATTTACTTAGATGTATGGTAACTTACTACGAGGAGACTTTCTAATTGCAAAGACGAATTTCATACATGATAACGACTTGATTTGACAAGTGTTTTCCTTCATGGGGATTTAGAAGAATATTTGCGTGGAGACGAGGCATAAGCTTCGAGGAGGAATTAGGCGTAGGCCTTAATTTGAAAAAAGTCAAATTTTATATTTAAAAAATCTAATAAAATCACGAAAATAATGTATCACGACAGTCAATGTTGAAATTCTGATGAGGGTCACTCAATGGTATTTATGACTCGTTATTTTAATCTTATCAATTGTAATGGCTAAAAATTATTCCACTGTTGTGGAATTCGGTGCATTGATTTTACAAACATTAACTCTTAGTTTTAGAAGTTCCAAAAAGAAAAACGTGGCTCTTAATTTGAAACGAATGAAGTATATAAATTGAAATATCTAGATACTTTAAATATAAGTTGTGTTGTGTGTGTATATAGATATATTGTGTGTGCAGTGTGCCTAAAAAGAAAGGATGTATATATTAGTATGTTAAATTTATTTGCACGTTAAGAGAACAATAAAAAATTGCACGTCCCCTCTATCTGCACAATTTGAGTTCTCTCTCAATTTCTCAAAATAAAAGATTAGAGAGAGATTAATATAAATCCATGTTATATGACTAACAATAAATGCACAAACATTAAGGATTCGGATTTGCACTTCAATTTTGCGTTAGATTGTCTTCAGTTTTGTACTTTAATTTTGCATTAGAGCTTTTTGATTTTACACTTTGATACTTCTATGATTTCACACTTTAATATTATCGATTTCCTGTTGAACTCAACAGAAAAAAAACAGAAGCAAATGTCTCGAGGCGATGCCCCCAATCCCCCTTAATGGACATAGAGGTGTGGGCCTTGGTGCAAAAACCGCATTGTTAGCATGGCAAAATGAGATATGACACGGCATTATAAGTTGTTGTGATTCTTAACGTGTTCGGGTCATTATTGGTGTTGTAAATGATGACCCCCAATTTTAAATTTTACAAAAAGTATTTTCCTTTATGTGAGGAATAGTGATGGCTCAACTAAACAATTACACAAATCAAATTTTAATTTCTTTCAACCAAAAAAATCTAACACAAAGTGAAATTGAATTATTTAACAAATTAATTTTTCACTTAAACATATTAACTCAACCCAAGTTCTAAAAATTTGCCTAACACTAAATATTCCTTTTTGCAATTTAGGCCAAACCAAATTTTGTCCAATAAAATTAGTGACTTGTATTAAATTAATTTTTACCCAAAATTAAATAGAACCAACTTAAATATACCAAAATTTTGCCCTTTTAACCTAAGAATGCATCTAATGTGATACGCAAAAGTTAAATAAAGTAAGCAACCACTACGCCGCAATGTGCGAGGAAAAACCCACAACGAGAAAAAACCTCGGACGACCCTAGCCTCAAATCCACTAAGTACGGTTTTACAAGTACAAGACAAAAAGACTTACAACACTCGACTTGACTTTGTCCAAGCCCCGACACTCCTTGTACACACCTCCCCCTAGTGAATAACCACGGAGATCCACCGCGGTCTCGGAATCCACCGATCGGACTTTAGGAACCACCGTCGACCACACATGATGCCTTTCACCATGTGAGAATGCCGCAACAAAACAACGACCTTCTTCTTTATGGGATGTAGAAGTAAACCCAAACGAACTCTTCAACTCGGTAGAGTAACCCGGTGCCAAACACTCCACGCAAGATATATATATGGTAACTTGGAATAAACAAACCATGGGTGTAAACTCAAGTGTTTTGGAATAATGTTCTTGAAAATGCAAACACTTAAAACATGAACTTTTGAACTCGGAAATTTCTCTCTCAAAAGGTGTTTAGAAAATGTCAAAAGTTAGTTTTTCAAACTTGGTTCCCGCACATATAACTTATGTTAAGAGTTAGTGGATAAAAGTAAGTGGGAACATAGGGAAAAACTGATTAAAACTGCCAAAAACGTTTCCGCCAGAAATCTCGTTCGAACGAGATTTTCGTTCAAACGAAGTCTCATTCGAACGACACTTCTAACGAAGTTCTAGTGGCCAAGTGGGAAAAATTCGTTGGCTAACTCGTTCGTACGACATTCTCGTTCGAACGAAAAACTCGTTCGAACGATAATATCGAACGAACTTCCAGAATTCTTAAAGTTCAATTTTTATCCCAAAAACTTTATTTTAAAGTTTTAAAGAAACCTTCTGGAAATAAACCTCAGTTTAAAATAAAATTACACCAAATAAAAAATGTTCCAAGCTCCTATATATATATGTAATGCATTTATACCTTAGGAGTAATTGGAACTAATGTTGTTGACGTAGAAACGAGGCACAATAAACTCGACATATGATGAAGCTTTAAAATCTTGGTCGCTACGTCTTCAACTAACATGTTATAGGCTTGAATGGATACACTTGAACCATGTCCTATGGCTTAAACGTTTTTGTCCGGAATTAAGCCAACACTGCTATTCAGACTCTCTTTCCCCCGATAAGACCCGTTGAATCTGATATCTATCAGATGGCTCATGTCACGTGACTTGATATGACCCAATAAGGCCTCAATAAGGATACAATAAGATTAGAATGTCAAGCTTAAATGACACAAAATGACTCCTTTACATAATGGATAGCGGGTTGTGTCTCGTAACATAATAAGGAAATGAATTGTGTATTATTTGTATTCTGAACCTCATAATAAAACAAAGAACACGATAAAACCTAACACAAATACAACCCAAATGGGCCAGGTCTATCGCATTGAGATGCACTGAGGCTTGAGCCCAAGTCACCTTTTAAAATTATTCGGTATAGTTTATGTTGCAAGTGCTGTTAGTCAGTATGACATGCTCCCATCTCACGTTGAATCTGCTTATGGAGTGATAACATGTCTCAAGTCAACCTCAGGGGATGTATTTTATTCTCTAGACATGGTCACTTGAGACTAGAAGCCTATATTGATGCTTATTGGGTCAAATCTATTTACAATGAATGATTTACCTTAAGATAGTACCTTTACACGAGGAATCTTATCACTTGGCTCAACAAGAGGTAGGCAGCGGTGGATCCGAGTACAGGGTCACATGGCGAGTGGTAGCTTATGTGGCTTCAAAATCTACCGTAAGACCCAGGAGTTCTATGAGAAATACTAATGGCAACTTCATTGTCACAATATGATTTCCACACAAAAAGCTTGAAAGTGTCATTCGTCATTTCTCTTTTATATAAAAGAACAAGATGTCAACCGTGCCGGGCACGCTCAATGAACTTCAACATGCAAGAATCATAATACATTTGACACCATTTTCATTTATTACTCCCTTTAGTATTTGATCTAAATTCAACCAATTCATGTCATAAAATAAATTCATTAAATCTGTTAACAAAGTAAAATAAGTATAATTCAAACAATAAACTTATAAAATAAATTAAAACAATTACTTAGTTTACTTTTAAGTAAATAGTGTCAAGTTTATAGTATTTGCTTTTAGGTGTCTTTCCATGTGCACTCTTATACAATTGGTTGCATAAGAAACACCTACAAAAACAAGAACAAAGAATATAGTTAGTGTTCTCTCTAAGTTAATGTCAATCTATAAAAAATATAATCAAAAATAATAATTTGGATGATGTTATTTTATTGCTTAATTAAGAAAATGAAATAACTGATGATGTATAGTACTTTTCCTTCAGCCATTTATAAACCTATAAAATTATAAATAAAAATATTAATTATTGGAGTGTCCTTTATTTTTACACAAACTTCTAACAATTTATAACTAATACACAAAGGGTGGTGCTAAAGGCACCACCAAAATTTATACTGTCTCTCCAGTTTATTAGATAAGAACTACGAATGTTAAGGACCCTTGAAATGTGTTTAGAGAAGTAGCCGAGAAGAAAAGATAGAATAGGAAAACAAATGACTTATCGATCCCGTACAGACAGAGAAGGAGAAGCAAAGAAGATCGAAGGCTTCGCTAACAACACTTTTAGTGCCCAGTATAAATTTTGGTGGTGCCTTTAGCACCACCCTTTGTGTATTGGCTATAAATTGTTATAAGTTTGTTTAAAAATAAACGACACTCCAATTTTAGTCTATGCATTAAGGATCTTTGAATTTCATCTATATATCTAAGTCTGACCTATATAGTTAAATAATTACAAACCTTAAAAACATAAAGAAAAAAAATTAGGGAAAGAAAAACTATAGCAAAATCTTCCTTGGCTATGAATACAGAGGAATTATCAAGTGAACCAAACATTCTCAAAAGATGTACAATTAACTAAACTAAATATGATATATATATATTAGCCGAGTTTGGGCTTAGGTGGAAAAAATTAATTCGGGCCGAGCTCGTGCTTGAGCTTGGGTAAGATAGTTCCCAAGTCCGGCTCACTCACCCAGCTAGAGTTACAACCCTATATATATATATATATATATATACGTACTCATACACCTACACCAATGTAAAGTTGTTTTGTGTTTTTTAATGAAAAAGTTACATTTGAAGCTAGTGTGTGTACAATTCAAAAAAGAATGTATAGATTACAACCACGCCTACATATTACATCATTACATTTTCACATAGTGATCTTGATGGAAATTGGTGAAGCTTTAGGGATATTTTATTAATTTTCTAATATTTTTAGTCTTTTATTTTATGAAGTTTCATTTATTTTTATCACATTTTTTGATTATATTATAGGCTAGTGGGAAGCATTCTAGAAGGGGCATTTTATGAATATATTGTAAAGGGGGTGCTCCTAGGTCATGTGACATCACATGGGCCTAGGCCAACTTTCCTATTTAGGGTTTTGATCCCTTCTAGATCCTTCCAACTCCCTTATAAATATCCAATATAGTAATCATTCTATGCTTCTTCAAATTGAGTGTTAATTCTCTCACTTGAGTGTTTTTCTGTATTGTTATTGACGGTTATATTTACGTCAATTGGTATTAGAGCAAAAACGCTCCACCCTTTGTTGTTGTTATTGTAATATATAAAATCGTAAAAATAAATAATCATTGGCACCAAGGAAATCCACTTATGCTGAAAGAAGGAATGCCCGCTTAGAAGAAGCTGTAGCCTTGCTAGGCCAAAAGGTTGACTTACTCCTCCAAGAACACAACCACCCCACTGTCGAAGCTTTGCCCTTCGGCTGCCGTCTAAGGACTTGCCCGCCTCCCGAGTCTAGCCGACATCCCGCCCCTCCCTCCACTGTTATTGAGCCCACCCTTGTTCATTGCCTAGGTAAGGTCCCTACAAAACATGCCCCCGACAAAACCCAGAACCCCCTTGACTGACAGTTCGTCAGAGCAACCCGCCCTCTGATTCCGAGCAAACTTCCTCGATAGAGCCTCGGGTACCCCACTACTACCCTTCGGAGGGAACCCCTGGACAACACTATTCCTGAATCTCCTGACCTAGCCTCCTTTACGCATCCTGCCTTTACTCTCGTTGTACTCCTCAGCCCTCCCCATTTCTGAGCCACCCGACCCGATATTCGCTAGTCCTCCCCGCCTCTTCCCATTTTCAAACCTGCCCGCCTAGAGCATTGACTACTGTTGCACCCCTTCGTGACCCCTCGCCCAACAGCACTACCTGACCCCACCATCTTCTGGACACCCTGAACCAGAACCAGGTGACCCCTGAACTCTTCGCCACTAGTTGCCCTTGTATCACCCTCCAAAACCCAAACACCCCTCGCCTAACCCGACCCCGTCCTGAGGTGAGTCCACCAGAACCCGTGTCCATTCCGAGCCCTTCATTACTAAACCCACCGGATTTGATACCTACTCAAAATCGAGCCCTCCTTCACTAAACTCGAGTCCCCCGACCTGTTTTAGTGTGGATACCCGCTTTGCCCCCAAATACCCCACAAGACTCCACTTGAGATTGTCGCCAGCGAGTAAAAGAATGGCTGCAGGAACCCTTGAATTTTGATTGCCCGTGAATACAATTTGCGCAATATGGAGAGGGAGTCTAACCACCCAATCCCGTGCCTCTCAATGGGATGGTAAAGTCCCGATGCCTGATGAGTGGCGCACCGACAATTCATCATTTGGCTATCGTAGTCCCAAGGTAGCGCCCTTTGTGCTGGTTGAAGATCACCACTGTTTTCTCTGCTATGAGCGTGGTTACTTAATTGATGATTGTTTGTACAATTCACCTGAGGATTCTTAGGATCCCATTTATAATGACACCCCTGATCCGATTGAGCCACCTACGGTTCACAGGCGGCGGCCCCATGCTAGACGCGTGTGGGAGGAGTTTATTGAAGATGAGGATGAAGACCTAATAGATCTGCCACCGGGGAGTGACCACCTAGCTCTAGCACTTCGGCTTCTCTCTAAGTCCCTCCATGGTGATATTAGGGTGGATGTGACGATGTTTGATCGTCACTTGGACTTGAATGCCCTTGTCGATTGGATTGACGTAATGGAGACGGTGTTTGACTAAAAGCGCGTCACGGGGCGCAAGTGTGTTCAGTTAGTAGCCCCCATATTTCAGGAATTTCCCCGAGTGTGGTGGAATGATACGGTGCAGTGACGCGCAATATCAGAGCTTCCTCTAATCCAAACTCAGGATCAGTTGAAGGCAGAGTTGTGGGCATTTTTCATCCCACCGACATATGAGCTCGAGCTCTACACGCGGGTCCAAGGCTTTCAGCAGGGCACCTCCTTAATTCTCACCTACACCGAGCAGTTCTAGCTTCTTTGCACTCGGTTATGTCGCCACATCTAGGGACTTCAGCCATATATTCAGCAGGACTTGGGGTTGCATTGCATGAGATACCGTCCTTTATCAAGGCTGTCGAGTACGTGACCAAAGTTGAGGTCTATCGCTGCACTACTGCCATTCCAGCTCCTTGACTTGCTTCCTCGATAGTAGCCCTACCTCAGGTATCTGGCTCGCCTCCCATTACTATGAAATGTTTCAATGGTGGTGTGGTGGGCTACCGATCAACAGAGTGCCCGAAGCACGTAGGAGGATCTTGCTGATGACTGATGAGTCAGAGCCACCAAACGAGGAGGTAGAGGAGGCAGTCCAGCACCAGGAGTTGATTGGCACGATCATTCTCGTTGAGCCTGACTCTGATGGTGTTCCCCTTTGAGTTCGAGGTCGAACTCTTTTTATGGAGGGGAGAGTGATGGACATTGGTAAAGCTTTAGGGATATTTTCATAATTTTATAGTATTTTTAATAATTTATTTTATTATGTTTCATTTATTTTTATCGCATTTATTGCTTGTATTATACAGGGATAATTGGAAGCCTTTTAGAAGGGGCATTTTATGAATATATTATAAAGGCAGTGCTCCTAGGTCATGTGACATCAAATGGGTCTAGGCCCACTTTGTCACTCTTCTAGATCCTTCTCACTCCCCTATAAATATCCAATTATCACAATTAGTAAATTATTCTATGCTTCTTAATACTGAGTGTTAATTCTCTTACTCGAGTGTATTTCTGTATTGCCATTGACGATTTCATTTACATTAGAACTTAATACACATACCACCAACAAACTTCAACCTGTCAAACCCTGCTGGTTAACACATATTAGGCCCTACCATCAGCACCTTCAAGCTCCATAAACCTAAAATTTCACCACCTATTTTCTGTAAAACCCCACTGCCACCTTAAGGCATGGAAATTGCCAAATTGGGGAAAAATTGATGAATGGAGGAAAAAATTCGGAACCCATCTTGCGTTGTCGAGCTTTGATCTGTGTTATGGTGGAAGTGTTGGATATGAGTTAAGAAAGTGGTGTTTGAATTGTGGTTTAGATGGTATTCGATCGGTCATCTCAATGGTTATTGTGGTGTTTCATCGGGGTTAGAGAGAGAAGGGAAGGGGGGGGGGGGAGCACCACAGTAATACCCCTCTTTCAAAACTTATATCAAACACTGCCGTCAAAAATAAAATTCAAAGTGTTGGACATATAAATAACTAGTATCTAAACGAAATAAAATCCTCTTCATCACTTGACTACAAATCTCCTCACAAGTGACAAGTATAAGATTGAGAAATGAATCAGTTAAAGATAAAATTATTGAGAAATCATTTCTAATCTTATTGCAAGTGCATAGAGGCAATACGTAGTCCTTTATAAGAAATTAATTCATTGGAAATTGTTTTTTCAATCACACATAATTCTAGCATTTGAAAAGTGGTGAAAAATATAGTATTCCAAATAATTTAACCTTGTACCTTTATCAAGACTTTGCTCTAATGTTTTGATGCAAAAGAAACCAAAACCAAGTGCTGAGCACCCAAAACATTTCAAATTCGGAATTTTATGCTACACCTAAAACATTTCAAATTCTAAGTTTCCCAATGTTGGTACTGAAGCAGAATCTGTAAAAATATAATTTAATATATATGCATCGTGCGAGTTCTTTATTATATTTTCAAATAATTGGATGGCTGTAATCTCCTTTGAAGGATCACTCTACCTATTTATAGATTAAGAAAAACTTCAGGGTTCTGAATATGCATAAATTAGTTAAGCCAATAGAGTAAATTTTCATTGGAAGAAATGCTAACCATGAACTTCGAACAACGAAACAACGCACAACTGAGGCGATTTTCGCAGGAAAGTGTCGAGAGTTATAATATGATGCAGGAGCATAGGGACATGGGCATCCTTTTTAAAAGTTTTTTATTTTGTTCTTTTTTTAGCCTTTTGTATGATTAGTATAAATAGATAGAGGGCCTTCTTTTGTAAATTTTTTTGCCATTTTGAGATTAGGAGTTTAGAGAGAGAAATAAGTAATCTTCTTCCATTTTCCAAGTTGTTGTGTAGATAACTTCTTCTTTTCACGCTTCCTCACCCTAGATTACATCAAATTGGTATCATAGCCTCGTTGAATGATGTTCATCGAAGATTGGAACTCTGATTGGATTCATCCGTACGAAATACAAAACACTCCCAAACTTGTCCATGAAATCCTAACCCTAGAAATCAAGAATTCAAGAAACCCGAACCTTTCACCACCTAAACTTGATATTACCAAACCCGAAACAACCCATACCTTACCCAGATCTGAATCTGTTAGAAATGTAGACCCCCAAAACACTCCCAAACTTGTCCATAAAGATGGTTCAACAAAACAAGTACATAAACCAAATTTTAATTTCTTTTAAATTAAAATAAAACTAAACTCAAAGTGAAATTAAATTAAACAAGAAATACATTTTTCACTTAAACATATTAACTCAACCCAAGTCCTAGAAATTTGCCTAACAATTAATTAATTCATTTTTGCAAATTAGGCCAAACCAAATTTTATCCAATGAAATTAATGACTTGAACTAAATTAATTAAACATTACGCAAATTGATTTAGCACCAACTTAATCATGAGTAGTGATTTAAACCATATTTTATCTTTTAGCCCTAAGCATGCATCTAGGTGATATAGCAAGATAAAATAAATCACAAACCACTATGCCGCGATGTACGAGGAAAAACCCACAATGGGAAAAAATCTCGGACGGCCTTAGCCTTAAATCCACTAAGTACGATTTTACAAGTACAAGACAGAAAGACTTACAACACTCGACTTGACTCCGTCCAAGCCTCGACACTCCTTCTTGTACACACCTCTGCCTAGCGAATAACCACGGAGGTCCACCGCGGTCTCGGAATCCACTGATCGGACTTTTTCGGTTACCACCACCCGAACAAGGATCCTTTCTTCAAGTGGGTATGTCACAGCAAACAAACTTCTTCTTTGTGGGATGTAGAAGTATACCGAAACTTCTCTTCTTTTTGGTGTAGTGAAAAACTCGGTGCCAAACGCTCCAACCAAGGATATATATATTGAAACTTGGAATAAACAATATGGGTGTAAACCAAAAGTGTTTAAGGATGATTTTCTTGGAAAACAAAACACTCAAAACATGAGCCTTTTCATGGAAAAATTAAACTCTCAAAATTCTCTCTAGGAGATAGAAGAATATGAAAAAGAATGTTACAAAGTGTTGGTTCCCGCACATAAGTAATTCTGGAAAAATTAGTGGAAACAAAAGTGTGGAGTAGTGGAGAAAACTGCCAAAAAACTTCCCAAAAAATTACCCGTCGGAAATCTCGTTCGAACGAGATTTTCGTTCGAACGAAGTCTCGTTTGAACGACCCTTCTAACGAAGTTCTAGACGCCAATGGGAAAAATTCGTTGGCAAACTCGTTCGAACGACATTCTCGTTCGAACGAAAAACTCGTTCGAACGAGTTTGCCAACGAAGTCCCAGAATAGTCAAAATTTGATTTTAAGCGCAGAAACTTTATTTTAAAGTTCTAAAGAAACCTTCTGAAAATAAACCTTAGTTTAAAATAAAATTACATCCTTTATAAAATTATTCCAATTCTTCATATATATATAAAAATGCATTCATACCTTTTGGAGACTATGGAATAGGATGTTGATGACGAGAATCAAGGCACATGTAAACTGGCAAATGCTGAAGCTTTATAATCTTGGCCGTTACGTCTTCAACTAACACGTCATAGGCTTGGATGGATACACTTGAACACTATCCTATGAATAAAATATTTTTGTCCGGAATTGAGCCAATACTACATTAAAACTCAATTAGAGACTTGTGTTCTTACAGAATTGCCCCGTCCAAATACCCCATTCAAGCCACCCGCAACTGATTTCTTCCCCGGATGTGAAAACAAAGGGTCGGGCAGCACTAATGACTGCTGACTGAGAAACCCTGGCCGAAACCCAACCTGGAGTCATCTCTGGCCCACACCAAAGCCGGTCGATCCCACCGACGCCACTAAACCCTTCGAATTAACCCAATTTCCCCTCTGTCCTAACCGATGGGCTTGACCACCCCTCAAAACCACCCGAACCAACCCTAATTTCGTACCATAATCCTATAAACCCTAAACCAAACACCAAAGAGCCAATGATCACACTAACCCCATCAATAAAGGTTGTTCTTCCTATTCCACCCCATGTTCCATTGTCCTCCACTCAGTTTATTTATCGGCAAAGAGACTCATTTTGCCACGAACGAGCAAAAATGTGCGGGAGTTTCCACCACTTATATGCACATCGTGATGGTAACAACACCCGTAGATCCATAAACCTCTTCCACCTAGCGACGATACTTCGATCCGATCAAGTATTTTTTTTAATCGATGCACCAGAAAGGGAGACTATATATGTAAGGTGATTATCGATGGAGGAGCTAGTGATAATTTGGTCCCACAAGAGATGGTCGACAAGCTAAACCTTCCCACATAATCCTTGCCTACCCTGTGTCGTATTGAGTGGTTGGGAAATGAATTCACCTTAGCTCCTAGCCGACAATGCCAATTTGATCATTGTAGCATGCACGATGGCCGAGCAAACACCTATTCATTTGTGCATGAGGGGAAAAAATTTCTCCTTCGTCCTATGTGACCATTCCCGATGTCTTGACCTTCCGCCCCGATAGTTTCACATGAGGAGTTAGCTACAGAGGCCGTGGAGGCAGGGTTGTGTTATGCTCTCATTAGCCCTATCACCACCCCGGAGGCGACTGCCCAACGTGTGTTCAGAGTTTGTTGGATTCTTTTATCTACGTGTGCACACCCTCTGATGATCTTCCTCCTCTCAGGGATATACATCATGCCATTGATTTTATTCCCGGTGCGCAACTTCCCAACATTACCCATTACCGCTTGTCACCCACGGTGCACGCAAAGTTGCAGAGACAGGTCACAGAGCTCTGTGACAAGGGATATATTCGGGAGAGTATGTCTCCTCGTCCGATTCTTGCCCTATTAGCGCCAAAGAAGGATGGAAGTTGGCGTACGTATGTTGATAGTCGCGCTATAGACTTGAAGAGTGGCTACCACCCAATTCGCATGAAACCAGGGGATGAGTGAAAAATTGCCTTCAAGATGAAAGATAGGCTATACGAGTGGACGGTGATGCCTTTCGGCTTCTCCAATGCCTCATCTACCTTCATGAGAGTGATGAGACTAATACTTGCGCCTTTTCATGGGTAAATTTGTGGTTTTTTATTTTGATGACGTCCTTATTTATAGTCAGTCGGAGGATGAGCACCTAGATCATGTGGCTCGAGTATCAGTGGTCCTACAGGCCGAGAGGTTCTTCCTTACGTCGAAGAAGTGTGCTTTTATGGTACCATCGGTGACCCTTTTAGGATGTGGTCTCAGGCAACGACATCAGGGTGGATGATGCCAAAGTTCAGGCGGTCGTGGATTGACCCCCACCCTCTTCAGTCTCTCAGGTGTGCAACTTTCATGGCTTAACTGACTTTTATAGGCGCTTTATAGTCGGATTTAGCACTATCATGTCTCCTATCACAGATTTGATGAGTACTAACTCAAATACAGAGTTCAAGTGGATACCAGAGGCGGATGTTGCCTTTAAACGCATCAATGTGCTTATGATGACAACCCCTATTCAAGCTTTACTCGATTTCGTTCAGTTATTCGAGTTATCTTCTGATGCTTCTAAGATAGGGGTGGGTGCTGTTTTGAGCCAGAATGGAAAACCGATTACCTTCTTCAGTGAAAAGTTAACTGGCGCCGCTCTCCATTATTCGACTTATGATCTCGAGTTCTATGCGGTGGTTAAAGTCGTGAAGTTTTGGTTGCCCTATCTTCTCCATAAGGAGTTTATCATCAAATCAGATCACGAGGCCCTCCGTTTCTTACATTGTCAGCGGCGTGTTAGTGACAGACACGCCATGTTGACTGCTTACCTCCAGCGTTACACTTTTCAGTTGCAGTACAAACCGGGGAAGGGGAATCAAGTGGCGGATGGCCATCACAGGAGGGCACATGCGTTGGTGACTTTGAGGAGTCAAGTATATGGATTTAATGAGGTATGTGACCTTTGCTCGACGGATGTAGAGTTTGGGCGATTTTCGCGGCTTGCTAACAGGGCAATGGAGCATCGGGAGAGTATCTATTACGGGATACACCGCAGTATGGCCTTCTGCATTCCATCTTCGTCCATACGGGAGAATATCATTTCTGAGATCCATGGGGAGGTTTAGCCGGCCATTTGGGACAGGCGTGTACTCACGCGATGCTGAGGGACCGATTTTACTGGCCGACGATGAGGAGAGATGCCAACGCTTTCATTAGGTGTTGCTATACTTGCCAAACGGCCAATGGCAGCACATCAATCCATGCTTATGCACTTTATTGCCATTCCCGAGCGTCCTTGGTAGGATGTATCGATGGATTTTATAGTGGGACTACCTCGTACTTCTCGTGGCCATGATTTCATTTTTGTCGTGGTGGATAGGTTTTCCAAAATGTCCCACTTTATCCCTTGCTCTCGCACGACAAACGCATCTCATGTTGCTTCATTATATTTTAGGGAGATTGTTCGTCTTCATGGTGTCCCATGTAGCATCACCTCAGACAGAGATGTGCAATTTACAGAACATTTCGGGCGCACACTTTTGCGACTGTTACGGACGGAGTTATAGTTCTCGACCGCTTTTCACCCCAGACAGATGGCCAAACTGAGGCGGTCAACCGTAGTGTGGGTGACCTATTGAGGTGCCTGTCTTCGGAGTATCCCCGTAGGTGGGACATCATGATCGTGCAGGTCGAGTTCGTTTTCAATAATGCTATCAATTGGTTTACTGGCCTTTCCCCATTTCAGATTGTCTTGGGGAAGTCTCCTACTATGCCCATTGATCTTGCTGAGCTTCCGTCGCCGAGGAGTTTGCGACTCGCCTGACGTCCATCCAAGCTCAAGTTCGCGCTCAATTACAGACCATATATACCTCTTATAAACAGGCCATCGATGAACACTGCCCATTTGTTTCCTTCTGCCCGGGTAATCTAGTCATGGTTCAACTCCAGAAAGGGTGCCAGCAAGGCAAGGGTTCCAAGGTTCTTATGCGCCGATTTGGACCTTTTTTCATTATCTGTGCTTGTGGCATGAATGCTTATGAGGTTGATCTCCCCGATAAGTTTCGCATGCACCGCACGTTTAACATGGCCGATCTTTCTTCGTTCCGCAACACTCATGCCCCACCGATTCCCATTCCCATGAGCACCGGTCACGCAGTCCGTTCCCATGTCGACCGCATTGAGGGGATTCTAGACTCCAAGCACGTGTCTTCTTCCTTGGGTGATTATACTCGTTATTTAGTTCGTTGGGTTGGCTATCCCATGTTAGAAGATTCATGGATCACCGAATCTACCCTTCAGCACATCGACCCCGATTTCTATCGACAATATACGGAGTATACAGAGTCTTCTCAAGTGGTGATGCAGGAGCATAGGGACATGGGCGTCCTTCTTAATATTCTTTTATTAAGTTCCTTTTTTAGCCTTTTGTATGATTAGTATAAAGCAGTGTTTTAAATAACTCGCTATCGCGAACGCAATAGCTCGCTATTGCCTTTTGCGATGGAAAAAGGCAATGCAAATGGGTCTGCTAACTGGGATGCTGATGTTGCGTGCGCTATTGGGCGCAATTTGGCGCGATTTAGCATAAAAGTGCACAAACCCGTGCTACAGTCGTGCGATGCATGTTTTTTTTAAACTCTCTGGCTTACCAAAATGGCGTGATTTTTGGTAAGTACAAAGGTAAAAAAAAACGCAGACACTTATTCAGTTTTGACATCCCCGATCTAAAAAAAACCTTCCTTATTATAGTTTTAACAACCCCAACTTAACAAAACCCTTCCTCGATCACTTTTAACAACCTTGATCTTGAAAACAAAAAAAAAAACTCGTTAATAGTGCTCCGGACTCTTCCTTCCACAGTTTGGCAGTCCCGATCCAACTTTGGTAAGAATTTACACAATTCTTTTTTATTTTTTATGTTTGACAATTTTTGAAAAACCTCATTTGGTGTTAATTTATTTTTGAAACTTCATGCCTTTGAGATTTTTGGAACAATATGGTCCTATGTTTAAAACAATATGGTCCTATTTTTGTGTTTTATTTAGAATGTAGTAGCACTTTATGGCTTTATGACTATATTTGAAATGATTTGGAGTGATTGTTTCAGCGTATCTAATTATTTATATTTGTTATATGCTTTTTCAAATTAAAAATCTGTAATGCATGAATTGCTTGCGCGATACGCGACGCTATTTGCGAGACTCCATTTCAGAACCAAAACGCGACACCCTGCGCGACCGCGATTTAAAACATTGGTATAAATAGACCGAGGGCCTTCTTTTGTAACACTTTTTACCATTTTGAGATTAAGAGTTTAGAGAGAGAAATAAGAAATCCTCTTCCATTTTCTAAGTTGTTATTGTTGTGTAGATAACTTTTTTATTTTTACGCTTCCGCAGCCTAGATTGCATCAAAATATTTTGGGAGTACGGGTTTTGTGAGTTAGCGAGATTTTTGGAGTTGTGCATTTGATGGTGCCAGGGTAAGCATTCTAAAATTTGGGCGGCCATATTAAAATCTGAATGAGAATTAGAGAGTTGGACAGAGCATAAAAAGTGCCATTAGCTTTGGATAATTTTGGACAGTTAGATTCGATCTTCCAATCTACCCCGTCAATAATCCCGCACAAAGAAAACCTATCTGTTTTATAATATAGGTTGCAGTGATAGTTTTTCCCCCCAAACCGGCTCCAAGAAGTTCTCTGCAGTCTCTCTCTCTCCCCCTTTCCCCCTCTCCCTTCTATTTCTTTTAGTTGTCCACCTTTACGTCTTCACATTGCATTTCATTTGATATATATATATATATATATATATATATATATATATATATATATATATATATTGCTAGATACTTAGCAAATAATAAGCTTACGATTGTTGATTGTTACTTACTCTCAATGCTATTTATGTTACCAGTGTATGCCTCTGACAGTCATATTTTGCTCATGGCCATTGTTTAGGAATGTGAACATTCTTTAGTCCCAAGACAGAAAAAGTATGTAAGGGTCTGGTTCTTCAGATCTGGTTGGAGAATCAGAAAAGGTAAGTTCCCTACTCAGCCTCATTCTCTTCTAATTGTTTTCTAATTGATCAATTTTGTGAAATACTCCCTCCTCCCAAATTAAGTGTTCTATTGTCCTTTCTAGTTCGTCTTAATTTAAGAGTCCTTTTTCTAAAAATAGTACATAAAGTTAGGTGAGATTCCAAAGTTACCCATCCCAATAATACCCATGGGTGAGCAGTTATCCAAGTATTTATAATTCTTTGGAGGATAAATTTGCACAGCATTTTTTCTTCTTAAAATGTTTACTTTCAATCTGCACTCTTATTATGGGACGATATAAAGACTTCAACTTGAAAGGGATTAGTTATTTTGTCTCCATATGTGTAGCTATCTATATATATAAAACCGGGTTACTCTACATTTATGCGGCCTTAACCTCAATTTATCTTTGGGGGTAACCCACAAAAATGAGAAATGAAGTTCATAAACTTATCAGTATTGCTGATTGATTTTCCTTGTATCTTTCCTAGTGGTTTGTATGAATTCTCTTTTTTGCAGTACCTGGTAGAAACGCATGTGAGATCAAAATGGTTTACCAAGAAGATGCTGGTTTGAATGTCGAAATGGCAAAGCTGGCCTTCGCGAGGGGCATATGGAGTTACGTGTGTAAGATGGATAATGCGCTTCGCAAATACCCAGCAATCTGAAGTCTTCAATCCACTTCAGCTGTGAATGCAATCACTCTCTTCAGAAGGTGCGGAGAGTTTCTACCCATATTTTTACTAGCAGTGTGACGTAAATTAGTTTCTTATTCCCAAAATATAGAAGATTAGGTTGATATAAATTAGTTTCTTATTCTCAGAGGTCGTACCTTAGTGGGATGCCAAGTGCCCTGACCCTAACTGCGGTTGGTCTCGAGTCCTAGACATGAGAGTAGACCCGGAAAATGAGTGGATATCAGCGGATTGAAAATGGTTTGGGTTGAAAATGGGCGGGTCAGAAATGGTTCGAGTCGAGTTGTGGGTCGGATTCGGATGGTTCTGGGGCGGGTCGGATTTGGTTTCCCATTTTTTCTCTTATTTTTCGAGAACCAATTACCAATCTATGCCCTTCCTTTAAAAAACGGAGGAGAAAATCGCTGATACTCTAACAACCCGCACATGGCCCGTTTAACTCGCATCTAAACCGATCTATGGGGCCATTAAACCCATTTAAACCTGCACAACATACTTACTAAAACCGAATGGTTTGTTTCCGTGTTAATTTTGGGTGGATATGTGTTGCTAAACCCATATTGCCAGGCTTACATAGGAGCAACCTCTATATATGGGGGTAGCAATAAGCTGGACATTTGTTGGATATTATATGTTTATATATAAAATAACATAAAAATTATATTATGTCAGTATAGAATTCACATTTATCATATATCCACCATAGAATATTTTGGCAATGTTGAAGAGAAATTTAAATGAACTACAATAACAATAATTGTAATATAGGGTAAATTCCATTCCGTTTACCTACCCTATATATTGTTCAAAATCCAGAACATCGTGTTTTGCAAAATGCCACAAACCTCCCCGGAGTTTAGATAAATTCAGCACAAATGGACAAATCTCCCTTATTTGAAAAAACTCGTTAGTTGACAGTTAAATATTAAATTAAATATATAAATGACAAAAATACCCTTGTTGACACTATGTTGACTGGGCGAAATATTTTTTAAAAAGTAAGCATACAAATACCTTCATTATATATAGTGGAGTTGAGTTTTTATTTATATACGGTAATTTTGTTTTTTGACTTAAAATTTTCGAATTATAATACGGAAGGGTGGTCAATTTATCATGCCCATTGCCCACCAACAGTTTACTAACAAAAAGGAGGCTTGTGGTATTTTTTTAAAAACTTCAAGGAGATATATAACATTTCACGAAACATGAGGGGTCTAAAATGAATTTTCTCTTGAAATATAACATGGAAATTTTAACATTAATCATAATTATATATAATAGGCATATAAAAAAATGTGTCTGAATGTGCATGTAATGAATGTGTATATATAACTTAACTCGGCAAAGCCTTTTTCCAATTATTTGGGATCGACTACATGAATCCTATTTTTCCATTCCTCTCTATTCGGCGCAATATTTATAGTTAAACCACTTGATATCATGTTTTTTTTTACAATATCCCACCAAGTCAATTTAGGTCTACCTCTACCCTTTGTGTTACCATCGGTACAAACTAAATCACTCTTCCTTACAGAAGCATTCATTGGTCTACACTTGACGTGTTCAAATCATTTAAGCCGATTTTCTCCCAATTTATCTTCTATACTTTTACCATTTCACAAATGTGTTAATTTTTAATTTTATCCTTTCGAGTTTTGTCACACATCTATCTTAGCATTCACATATCCGCCACGATTATTTTCTGCACTTTTTGTTTTTTGGTTGCCCAACACTTCGTCCCATATAACATGGTGGGTCTTTTGGCCGTCCTTAGAATTTACCCTTTTGACTTCAGAGGTATGTGTCGATCACACAATACGTCGACAACAATTCTCCACTTATCCCCGCTTTAATACTATGAGTAACATCATCACTAATATCTCCATCTTTTTGGATAATCGAGCTTAAACAACGAAAATGATAATTTCTAGGTATCTCTCGACTCGCCAACTTCACCACACCCTCGTTTGTTCTCCTGTTATTACTAAAATTGCACTCCACACATTCATTTTTAGTTCTACTTATTTTAAACCATCTTGTTTCTAGAGTTCCCCCCACAATTTCAATCTAGTATTAATCCCCGTCTTAGTATCATCCACTAAAACAATATCATCTTCAAATAATATATACCGCGACATCTCATTTTGTATTTGTCCAGTCAACTCATCCGTAATAAGAGCAGAGAGATGATGACTTAAATGCTGAACCTTAGTGCAAACCTATAGTAATTGAGAATTCACTATTTTTTCCGGCATACATATCTTTGGTCATATTAATGTCTCTGAGTAACTCCTTTTTTATGTAAAACCTACCGTAATATATCTCTTCGTATCCTATCACACGTCTTCTCCAAAATTGTAAAAACCATATGGAGATCCATCTTTTTTTCGCTGTAACTCTTCATTAATCTCCTCAATAAATAAATAGCTTCAATGCATAAACCCAAACTTCTCATGTTTCCAATCTCAATCTATGAACGTGTATATACACGAATATATTATTATATATGAAATTCCTAATTGTGCTTTTTATCCCTCATTACTTACCTAAGAAGTACGGACACTTCTTCTAAGGTGATGTGCCCGTGTCGGACACTTGTTGGTAGTATTTATTCATCATCACTTATAACTCTTACTTACTCTTGTATACACATTGAGGGGATTATGAGTTTTGAGAGAGTTGTAACTCTTCCAAATTTAATCAAATAAAGGAAGTAATCATCATCCATGTACGTAGACAAATTGGTGAATCACTTACCTCTTGTATTGAGCTTATAGATGTGTATGATTTCTCTTAAATGTCTCATTGCATTTCATTTAGATTATATTTCTCTTGTTATCTATTTCGTTTGTTATTCATATTGGATCTTGAGCATGCATGAATCACTCTAATTGTTATGTCCGTTATTTAAAAAAAAATGAATTACGACACTCTGCATGACTTGGCAGCCTTGTTTGCCATTTAAAACAAGGGGAAGCTTCACGAACATGTCCCGGACACTTCGTGGACAAGACGAGGTGCCAAAATTAAGAACACTAAGAAGAAATTATAGTGTCATCTTTTAAAATTAAATCATGTAAGGGTGTATGAATAATAAGAAGAAAAGTTAAAGAATGAAGTTATTATCTCACCAATTTAAATGCATATTTTTTTACTTACGATTTAGCTGTCATTATGAAATACTGGAGCATGTTAATTTTAATAAATTAGTTTCACAACTATTTTTATTTTTGAAATGCAAAGTAGATGAAAGTATATATATGCAAGTATAAAAATATATTTATACGTCGCCGTGTCTTTGTCGTGTCCTAGTTTTCTTAGGTTTGTTATGTTGGCGTGTTCGTGTCGTGTTAGCACAGGCAAATAAGCGGGTGTGAGAGGATTT